>JAODAL010010099.1:0-107018 GCA_025379985.1 Phyllomedusa bahiana | reverse complement strand
TGTTCCCGTCATGTTGAGAGCTAATCTTTTGAGTGAGAAAACCCTTTTTTTAAACACTCAATTTTTCAGTTTTTGCATCACTGACCCATGGGGCAGAGTTCCCTCTCCCTCTGTACCGTTGTTATTAGCTTTTGCCATTGTACTTTGGTTTTAACAAAATAAAATAGAGCACTTATTTTGAGGGGGGTTTTGTAAATTAAACTTATTTAGTCTTGAGAAAAGGACGTCTCTGGGGAGACATATTAATTTATATAAGTAAAAAATGGTCCCTACAAAAGGTATGGGGAAAAAATTTTTTCATGAAAAGCCCCTCAAAGACAGGGGACATTCCCTTCAGCTAGAAAAAAAAAGGATTCATCTCCAGAGGAAAAAGCGTTCTTCACTGAAAAGAATTGTAAATCTGGGGAAATAGCTGCCTGAGGAGCAGGCACAGCAGGAAACTTGGGGCGTTTCAAGAAAGCTTGATAACTCCTGCAATGAAATAATTTAATGGTACATAGCTTTTAAAAATTCGGGATCCTGGTGGTGGCGGCTCTGGGTCAGAGAGGGGGTCTCCCGTAGAGCAGATTGGTTCTTCCCTTGTGGGTTTTCAGGGCTTTAAACCGGGGGAGGCTGGTTTGAATCCTTTTCTCCCCCATTCACCCACAGTTTCCCCACCCTGGTTGAACTTGATGGACAGGTGTTTTTTTTTAAACCCGTATTTGTACTGTAAATTGTAACCCCCTTCAAATGTTAGCCCCCCCGGAAATTTAAAGGTACTTTAAATGAATTTTAAAAAAAAAGTCAATAGTTTCAAATAAAACTAAAAAATTTCCTTAAACCCACATGGTAGGTTAAAAAAAATGCAGCGGAGAAACAGATTCCCCCCTTTCCATGCTTCTATTTTCCCTTATACATCATGGAAAGACAAAAAATACCAGAAATCCCCTAAGGGGTAAAACCCTTTCCCTTTAAAAGAATGCTACTTTTTGTTAAGACATAAACTACATATTGGTAAGGTTGGGGAAAGAAAAAAAAATCCAAGTTCAACCAAAAGGAAAGGGAAAAAGTTTTAAAGGGAGAGGGAATTTTTAAAACTTTTTTATTCTATTCCTTTCCAAGATTGCGATCAAATGATACAGATGTTTTATTGGCTACATAAGAATATTATTTATATAGGTGGTTATCTAAGCCTTTTTTTGAAAACCCTCACTGTTTTGCGTGACCCATCCTTGGGCGGCTTTTCCCCGGATTTCCTTCACATGGTTGTCGGCTTAAAAAAGCTTTTTAGTGTTTTTATCGGTTTTAAAAATTTAAAAAAAACATTGAAGGTAAAAATACCCGGATTTAATTTAAAGCAACATTGGGGACACACACAACATATTACTTGCATTCAGGTGTCTGCCCCCAATAAGTAAATTTTCCCAACTTTTTATAAGTTCCTCCTTCTGCAAAATACATGTGCCAATCAGTCTTTATTAAAAAAACTATCTAATTTCCAAACTTGGTTTTAAAAATTTTACATTTAAATTGGACCCACCTCTTACTGAGTCTATTGAAACAAAAAAACCTTGTTGATTCAATTGGGGAAAAAACCCCCCAGGCCCTTGTTTCCAATTATTGGAGGAGGGGGGGGGGGCATTTTTTAACATTCCCAAAAACCTGAGAGTTTCAAACTTTTATGAAAAAACACACAAAAAGTAATACAAATCTTTTCAAAATATAAAACTATAGATATTACCCTCACAATTCTCCCCCTTTGAGCAGATATGTGTGATCCGATCTGTCTTTAGGTTTTTCTGAGTACATTCTCATGCAGCTAACCTGCACTGTCAGTGTTCCTAGTTACATGCTTCTTTTTTCCCTACCTACCCCATGCTGGATTCCTCAGAAAAAGATCGCCTACACATATTAAGCTCATCTAACATATTGAGGCTGCTTATGCCCTGAAGAGAAGATATTAATTCTCACAAGTCAAAAAACAAGATATAACTATCTTCCCTTCTTTTAGTTTCCTAAAAACCACCTACGGTGAGCACTAAAATTTTAAACAAAACACATTTTTTATGAGCTTCCCCCCTTTTAAAAACCCCACCCTGAAAAAACCTATCAACATCCTTTTAAGGCCCCCAAAACCCAAATTTTGCAAAATTTTAAAAAAAGACAACATATCACCCATCATGAGGCCTTTTTCACTTGGTTTTTGCTTTCTAAAACCATTTCATAAACTCAGTCTTTCAAAAAACCTTTTTTTTAAAATTTTCCCTTATTTGCTTTTTCCCTTCTGGACCCGTAAAAAAAATAAAGAAACTTATACTTTTGAAAACAAAATAAATGTTTTCCCTTTTTCCCTTGGTTTGCTATCTGCTGCCCTTTATACAGTGTATTTTGGGAATCTTTTTTTATATCTACACCTTATGGGGGACAAAGAAGGAAAAGGGGGTGACAGACTAGCTATTAGCATGTTCTTTCAACCCAAAATAATCCATTTATTCCCGGGCATGGGTTTCATGTCTTCGGGGTAGATCTTTTCAGATTTGGAACCCCCTAAAACGGGTTTAACTATCATGAAACAAAGAAGCAACCCTAATACCACACACATCCCCTTTTACAAACCACAGTTTCCAACTGTATTCCAAAACCTACTTTCCCAAATTTATCACCATTATTTTTGAGTGGCCGATTACTAAATCCCTTTTCCCAAATCAGAAACTTGTCACTATTCCCAAAAATAAGTTTTTTACTCTCTCTTTCCATTTTAAACTATGAGCATCAACTACTAAACAAGAAATTTTTCCTACAAACCAACATAAATCCCTAAAATTATCACAGATAGGGGCCTTTCCTATTGACTTTTTCCCACTCAAGAGCCCCAAAATTTTTTTCTTAACTTTACTAACGGAAAAGGAACCCCTTAAAACCCCAAAACCCTCCTAAAATTAACACACTCACTCTCGACCTCATCTGAAGTTTTTTGTGGGGTTTAAACATAAAAACATTGAATTTGTCCATTTTGGGCAATGGGTAAGAGTACCCCAGTGATGTTAAAAAAAAAATTAAAGCCCAAAGTTTTTGAAATTAGGAGCTTTAATTTTTCGGGGGGAAAAAAAAAAATTTTTTTCAAGACAAAAGAAACCATTTCCCCCCAGGTTGAAAAAATTTAAACTAGATAAGGCAAATCCTAGCACTTCGGGGTGGGGCCACATTTTCAACAGTAATCAAAATGATATTTTTTTATGACGTTGCGGGAACTTTTTTTCAGCATCTTTAAATTTTTTTCAAAATCAGGGGGAAGGGAGTGTTTTCCTCTCGAAGGGGCTGGTGTGGCCCCCTTTTGTTCTTTCCCCCCTATTTTTCTTTCAAAGCCCTCGGGTTTTCCGCAAATTTGGAAAGGGGCCCCATCGTAATGAAAAAGCTAAAGGCCCCTTCTCCCCTGTCTTTAAAGGGCCACCCCCCAATACCCAGTTCAAAGGTTTTTGGGGCTACTCGGGTTTCACTCTCTTTTCCGGGGAAAAAGAATAAAAAAACTTTTTTACGTACGGTTTTAAAAAGGTGTTTTTTCCGGGGATCTGTACATACCCTGTCCTACTGCTATGCTGTAGAGAAAAACCCTTTTGGGGGAATACCAACCAAGACTAAATAGGGAGACAGTTTTCATTTCCTCAAGGTTACAACAACTAAAAAAAAGTAAGGGGCAAACACTCGGCCAGGTTTTCCCCTTTTTTCTTAAAATTTAACCGTCTCAAAACCCCTCTTTTGCTTTGAACATAAAAAGGGGACATAAAAACCCCGTTCAAAAACCAAAGGGCCCACCTGTCTCTTTCTTTTCATGACTTCACCTGTGAAGTGTTACCCTCGATCACTTCAAATTGCCCCGGGAGCCCAAATAAACATTTTAAAATCGTTTTTTGGGCATTTTTTTTCTTTTTGCTTTTGTTTTTAGGAAGGCTTCGGGCCAACCGGAAAAAAATTTCAACGCCAAAAAAGGGAAAATTTTTGCACCCCTTTGGGAAAGGGACAAAAGCGGCCCAAAGGCCTGTTTTCTTTAGGGGAACCTTTCCTATGTTACCTATTCTGGGGTTTTGCACATGCCCGTACGGGGCTTGAAAGTATCTGGCTTTGGCCGAAACTGAACCCAAAGGAGCAACCCAAAAATTTGTTTACAAGAAAAACATAAATATGGGCGGTTTTTAAACTAGTGGGCCCAGTCCATAGTTTGTTTAGACCATAAAGGGAAAAGGACCCGGGGGAGGCGAGCTTATTGCCCTACACCCCACAGGCCCCCCCTCTTTTAACGACTCCCGTTTCCCCCCACCCCCCTTTTTTCCCGACCCCCCTGAGTTTTGGGATTAAAGGGGGCCTAAGGACATCAGGGGTAACAGGGTCTATGGGGGAAACACGGCTGTAAAACAAAAGACCCTTTTCCCCCTGGGCTTTGCCCACACCATTTTTGCCGCTTTTTTGTCTGCTCTTTTTTCCCCCCTGCTTCGAGGCTGGCCCAGTTTTTGCATGTTTTCCTGCCCTTTAATTTTTTCCAAAGCCCTGTAGGCAACAACAGGGTTTTTCAAAAGGGTCTCTGACACTTTCTGCATTCTTATGGGTTTCTTTTTGATTTTAAAAAATCCCAGGTTCCCATAAGGGACCATAACATGGGCTTTTTACAAATGTATGACATGAGTTTTGGGGTATATTTTGTAGCCCAAAAACCCTAAACCCCCGTTGCTTTTGGCCTCGGGAAAAGTGCCCTCAACCCCCACCGGGCAAATGAGGTGGAAGTGGTTCAATTTTTATTCCCTTTATTTCCCGTGACCACTGCAAACCCAAAATGGGGAAACCGCGTTTTCCCCAGTACCGGGTTTCCTTTCAATAAAAAACTAAAAAGGTTAAAATTTAGTGATTGGGAAGATTTTCCAAAAGGGGAAAACCCTTTATTGTTTCTTTTCCCATTGGGGACCATACAAGCATATCCTTCCTCGTTTTTAAACCAAACTAATTTTTCCCCCCCTTTTGGTTTCAAATGTTCCTGGGTTTAACAGGGGTAGATTTTAAAGGGTTACTAAAACCAAGCATTAAACATTTGGGAAAATCAGTAACACATTTGGCAGGCAAGCTAACGGGCCAAAAGAGAAAAGTCAAATTTTGCACCATGAGAATACCATGTACATCATACTTTAAATTTCCAAGGGTGTAATCCAGTACAACCCGAGATTTTAAAGGTATAAATATTTAAAAACCTCCCCAGTGACTATTCTTTACACAAAAGGGGGTTCCCTTTTGGGGCCCGGGTTTTTAAAATCTAGCTAAAGTTATAGCTATTTGGGTCCCTCTGGTACCATGTGACTGTGTAAGGACGGGCCGGGGCCCTAAAAAAACCATCTAAACGCAGTATAGCGAGAACACTTGTCATAGTAAAGGTGTGTCCAGGGCGGGGTGTAAAAAGGAAAATTAAACAACTTCAGATTTGGGGGAAATTTTTTTAGGGGCCCTTCTATCACTAAAATTTGGGCCCGTGTACCCAAAACCCACTCTTTCAGAACGTAAAAAGCAAACAACCCTGATCAAAATTAAAATATATTACAATATTATTTTAAACCCAGGAAATCCGAGTTGCTCCCAGAAGTCAGGTCCTGTCAAATCTGTTTTTTCGGCTCTCTGGTCAGGTGCCCGGGACCCAGCGACAAGCGGTTTCCCCCCGAAGGTAACCTTGTCTAAACCCAAAACCCGTAACTTGTCCCCTTGGGCTCAAAGGGCCCCCCCATCACTAAAAGAAACAAAACAAAACCGAAAATAGTGCAGCCCTAAACATTTTTTCCCATGTTTTACTGCCAAAATTTTGTCCCTCCCCTGTAAATAATTTTCCGTAAGTCCCGGTGATTTTCCCTTGTTACACCCCGAGGACAAAAACCGCTTAATATCTTATTTTGGTTTTGTTTAAAAAAAGTAGTTAAAACATCTCAGGGAAAAAGGTTTTAAAGGATCTTTTAAAACATCCAACAACCAAAAATACCCTAAGGAAGAAAGGCAAAATGAACCCTTTTTTCTACAGTTTAAATTAACCCGACCCTTTACAAACGGAGCCTGTTTTTTGGAAGATCTACAACTATTGGCTCTTTCCCCGGTCCGCCCCCGATCCCGGCACTTGTACCTCTCTATCTTAAACCCTCATTGTAAAAAACTCACCAGCTGCACACAATCATGTAGACTAATGGGCCCTTTAAAATTTAAAAAGACAACAAACAAAAAGTTAGCCCCAAAACAAAAAACTAAAGACAAGTTAAAATAAAACTAAAAAAAAACAAAGGGCCTTCAAAAACAATTTTTCCCCACTAACCCAAAAAAAAAAAACTTAGACTAAACAAAATGAAAAAGGAAAAAAAAAACAAAAACAAAATATCAAAGGGCCCTAAAAAAAACCAAAAAAATGGCCCAAGATTTAAAATCAAAATATCCCTAGACTTAAAAGTCTTTTTCTTTAAATCAAAATAAATTTGTAAAAAAAATTTATCTCTTCATTCCTACAAAGAACACAAGGTTAATTAATTTTGCTCTTCTCCACCTAAAAGAAAAAATTTTGGGGAAAAAAATAGTAAGTTTAAAATTCCTGGAAAAATTTAAAATGTTTAAAACATAGAAATATTTAAAATTTTGGCAACTTTTAAAGGGAAAAATCCCCCAAATTTTTTTGCTTATATTAAAAAGCCCCTTTTTAAATTTTCCAAATTGGACTTATTTTTTCTTAAACAAAAAATTTTTAAAGGATATCCTTTTTTAAAAATTATACACCAGATATTTAAATTATATTCCCATATTTACAACAAAAGCATACATGAGGGATAGAATAACTTGTATATACCCAAAAAATCATCCAGAATTTTTCCTGTAAAAAACCAAAAAATATCAATTTTCACAAACCCAAAACCCAAATAAAAATTCATCAATGTTCCAAAACAGAAAAGTGCAGTAAACAAAAGAAAAACACACCCAAAAGGGGTTTTCAGCATCCCGGGGCTGGGCCCTTCCCCCCCCCTTTTTGAAATCAGAGCTGCTGCGCTTTTGGCACTACAGAACACAGAAATGGAGGGAAAAAAGTTTTTTTTCCCTTTTTGTTTCCCAAAATTACTGAAAACCCCATCTCACATGGCAACCCTAAAACCCTTCCCCCAAAAAAACCCTTAAATACAGGGACAACTAAAACCTACACTTATAAATGAAAAAACTTTCCCCTCATTTTTTTTTACTTTTAAATGTCCAACTTTCACCATTTCAAATTTTTCCCAAATGTTTCTAACTTTCCCTGCTCTTTCCCTTTTACAATTTTTATTGTAGTTTTTACAGAAAATTTTTTTCAACACTGCCCAACGGCTACACATTACTCGTTCCCAAATTTTTAGTGTCGTCCCCACTCAATTTTTTTAGCATAATACCCCTTGAAGGGCGTTAATTCAAAAACTAAAAACCCCCTCATTCCAGTTCCTAAACTAATCACAAATTAGTTAGTAACAACCCCTGAGATTTACTAAATTAAAAAATTTTAAACCCCTCCTTCACGTCTCTATTAAAAATGGTTGTTTCCCATCTAAGGGAAAATTTTAAAAAATCTTGTTTTGTCCCGGCTTAAACCAAAAGAAATGGAAAAAAATAAATTTTCTAAACTTTCCTTTTTTTCACTTATATGCCTAACATAACGAGCAGAAAAACTCACTGAAATCATTCTGGAGGGATTCACTTCCCCCCCCCTCAGGGAAATTTTCCTTTTTTTAAAGCCAGCTAAGGAAAACCCGCAAAGGGATGAGACCTTTTTTCACCTTTCACAGAATCAAGCAAAGCAAACACAAAACACAAATTCATACATACAAATTTTTACTTAAAAATTTTTTAAATTTTTTTTCACTTGGGGTGCCCATCCAAACCCAAAAGCCCAAATGGTTCAAAAAAGCAAACACTTTTCCCCTTTTTCAGACACCCCCTATTTTTTTATGTTTATTTAAATTGTTTTTCCCCAACCAATCAAAACCAATTCAATCACTGTTCCTTCCCAAACAGCACCCCAAACAGCACAACAAAAATTTTTTTATATATTATATAATTTTATATTATTTTAAAATAAATATAAATATAAAAATAAAAATATATAAAATATATAAATAAAAAATAAAAATTGAACCCCGACACATCAAAAACCCTTTGATATTTTTTCAAGGGTTTAGGTCAATGTCCATAGTGACCTGGGAAAAAAAAGCCGGACAGAGAACCAAAAACTTTAAAAAAGGGCAGAATATATAAAATAAGCAAAAATAAAATATATTGCTTACCTTTTTTTTTTTTTATTTTGATGCAAAATTTTTTTTATTCGCTTTTTAAGTATTGTTCATTTTCGTATTAAATCCAAATTTTGGATGCCCAAATCGATTTTTTGAGCCCCACTTGCAAGTGCCCTTTTGCGTAGCTTAAAAAAGCTTTTTTAGATGTTGATTTGGGGGGTTTTAAATTTAAAAAGGGAGTTTAAGGTAAAAATTTCCAGGATTGCCCTATACAGGATGTCCGCCCCCCAATCCATTTTTTCCTAACCTTTTTAAAACGTTCCTCCTTTCCTGCAAGAAAACATGTGCCCAAACAAGGGCTTTCTTAAAAAAAACTATCAATTTTCCCATACATGGGTTTTAAAAAATTTTTCATTTAAATAATTTCCCACCCTTTACAAAAGGTCTATTAAAACCCAAAAAAAACCTTTGTTTTATTCAATAGGGGTAAAACCTCCAAGGGCCCTATGTTTTTTAATTAAATTGGGGGAAGGGGTGGGGGCATGTCTATTAACATTCCAAAGACCTGAGAGTTTCAAACTTTGATGAAAAGCACACAAAGAGTATATACAAATCTTATCAATATAAAACTATAGATATTACCCTCACATGGTGAAGAAGGCTATTATTCTCTGCAGATTGAATACTTTTTTCCCCAAAAGAAATGAGTGCACCTTGTTTTACATGAAATAATTTTTTCTCATACTTTTTGTAGTGGCCATTTATATGCAGTGGGAAAAAAAGTATTTAGTTAACCACCAATTGTGCAAGTTCTCCCACTTAAATAGATGAGAGAGGCCTGTAACTGACATCATAGGTGGACCTCAACTATGAGAGACAAAATTAAAAAAACAATCCAGAAAATCACCTTGTTTGATTTAGAAAGAATTTATTTGCAAATTATGGTGGAAAATAAGTATTTGGTCAATAACAAAAGTTCATCTCAATATTTTGTTATATAGCCTTTGTTGGTAATAACAGAGGTCAAATCATCCAAATGCTGTCTAGCAAAATTCAGATGGCACCGGACATGTACTGGCTTAAGCAGCGGGACACGTCTGGCACTGCAGGATCTGAATCCCTAGCGGCATAGTGTGTTACTGATGGTAGCCTTTGTTACGTTGGTCCCAGCTCTCTGCTATTCGTTCACTAAGTCCCCCCATGTGGTTCTGGGCTTTTTGCTCACCATTATTGTGACCATTTTGACCCCACGGGATGAGATCTTGTGTGTAGCCCCAGATCAAGGGAGATTATCAGTTGTCATATATCTTCCATTTTCTAATTATTGCTCCCCCAGTTGATTTCTTCACACCAAGTTGTTTGCCTATTGCAGATTCAGTCTTCCCAACCTGGTGCAGGACTACAGTTTTGTTTCTGGTGTCCTTCGACAGCTCTTTAGTCTTCACCATAGTGAAGTTTGGAGTGTAACTGTTTGAGGTTGTGTCAAATGGAAATTAGCAGGAGCCCTATTTCATTTTTGGCAATGGGGAATAGCTAGGTTCTGGTTCGACAAGATTAGGTGGCAATACTATTGGTGGCAGCAAGAACATACCAATGGGAAACATCGAGGTTCAGGATAACAGGACTTAGTATGTTTGGTGGTAGTACAGGTGGAGGCATTTAAAAAATAAAGATCTGGAGGGCTACAAGGATGAGAAGTAAGAGGTGTATGCAGTTCACATCAAGGTCATACAGGTGTATATTTAAAAAAAAACTGAGCCGTAAGACTTGTAAATCTAGCTGTTGGTAGCAGTAGAATACAATTTGTAGAAGCAGCAGGCACAGGCACTACAGACATGAGATTTACACTACACTACATTTGTATTTCACATTGTCAAGCAGACGTGCTACAGCTTACTGGTCAGTGACATCGGGGTAACAGAATGGTCAGAGAGCCATGCTTGATTAATTTTTATAAATATCAAACAATCCACATTGTCAGGGGAAAGATGGATACGTTTGTCAGTTATCACCCCTATCACAATCCTCATTCTACTGTCAATTTGTGTGGGTTGATGGAAATTGCTGACTGTCACCAGAGCCCTGGCTAGAATCATGCGCTCTACTCTGTGAGCTGAACTGCTGTCCTTCACCCGCCCTCAACCTAGAACCACCGCCTAAAGAAGACCTATACAATTGCGAAACAGTTGGGCCTTTTACATCCTCTGTTGAGTAACGCTCTGTGTCCGCCTCCTCCTTCATCACTGCTGGGACTTGCTGCCACAGAGTGCCTGCCGCTTGTTCCAGTAAAAATATAACCAGAACGGTCATGGTGACAAGCGCATCGTCCCGACTGACCATTTTGGTGGCCTCTTCAAAACTGCCAGAGATCCTCCACCTTTCTCCACTTTCTATTGGTCAACACCCCGAGGTCCACATCACTGCTAGTCAGACCATGTGGCATTTGATACTGTATAATGGCATTTCGCTGCTGCCATAATCGCTGGAGCATGTGGAGGGTGGAATTCCAGCGTATTGCCACATCACATATCAGACGGTTGACAGGGAGGCCCAGATCACGCTGCAACGCTGCCAGTCATGCGGAAGCAGGGTGCGAACGCCAGAAGTGTGAGCCAAGACCTCGAACCTTCCTCAGAAGACAGTCAAGGTAGCGCTTGAGAAATTTCGGCGCAACCAGGTTCATGGCGTGTATCAGGCAAGGGATATGCATAAGTCTAAGTGCAGCAAGATTATTACCGTGGTCACACTCTGCCTGGCACCAAGTTCTTAGCACCCAGCCACTGGTTGGTCTGAGTGTGCAGAGCTGTCCACAGCTCTTGACCTGTGTATTGACAGTCTCCACGACAAATTAATTTGAGAACAGTTTCGCTTGGTACGTCGAGGTGCTCGTAAAAAATAGCTGAAAGTTCCATTTTCAACAACATATGGATTAAAAAAAATTTCTTTTCTCCGTGTGGTATAGCTATTGTATTGCCTTTACTAGATGGGTTGATATAATTAAAAGTTTATCATGTATGTCCAGGTTGCTATATTGTACTACTTTAACAAAAACTCTTAGCAAAAGAGTTTAGCTATATACATAGTTACATAGTATGGTTGAAAAAAGACATATGTTCATCAAGTTCAACCAAGAGTGGGGAAAATGTGTGTAAAGGGAGGGAGATCAGGAGCTTAAGCCTAGTTTACCTACTGATGAATGCTTTGGAACCCATAAGGAAAAAAACAATCTGCTCTGAGGAAGATTTCATTTTTGATCCCAAAGAAGCCATCAGACTGGATCTAGAATTTCATATGGCTACATACATACTAATAGTAATTAATTTAAGGTAGTTATCTAAGCGTTTCTTAAAACTCGCAACTGTTCATGATGTGAAGAGCTCCTCAGGTGGCTGTTCCACAGATTTACAGTTTTCACAGTGAAGAACGCTTTTCTCCTTTTTTCTCCAGCTGAAGGGAATGTCCCATTGTCTTTTGAGGGGGCTTTACATGAAATAATTTTTCCCCATACTTTTTGCAGGGACCATTTATAATATTATTATATTATATAAATAAATTATATATATATATATATAATATATATATTTTATATATATATATATATATAACACACACACACACTATATAAATTAATCATGTCCCCTCAGAGTTGTCTTTTCTCAAGACTAAATCAGTTAAATTCTTCTAACCTCTCCTCATAACTAAGGTGTTCCATTCCTCTTATAAGATTGGTTGCTCATCTTTGCACTCTCTCTCTATAAACTGGAGCCCAGAACTGAACAGCATATTCCAAGTGAGGCCACACCAATGATTTATACAGCAGTAATATTACATCCTTGTCTCGTGAGTCCATGCCTCTTTTAATACAAGCTAATATCTTGCTGGCCTTAGAGCAATTCTCCCAGTTTTTCTCCCCCTAGGACATATGATGCCTGTAGATTATTCCTACCCAGATGCAAAACCTTACATTTATCCACATTCAACCTCATTTGCCAAGTGAATGCCCAAACTCAGTGTGTCCAGGTCTGCTTGCACTTTATAAAACATCTTCCATAGTTTAAACACTACACTACATACCGGTAGCTTGGTGTCATCTTCAAAAAATAGATGGGGCAAAGTTCTTTCATGTTTAAGAAGATACGTTTTCTGAGTAAAACATTTGCCACAATCTGAACATGAAAATGGCTTCTCTCCTGTGTGAGTTCTTTTATGTCGAACAAGATATGATTTTTGAGTGAACCATTTGCCACATTCTGAGCATGAAAATGGCTTCTCTCCTGTGTGAATTCTTTCATGTTGAAGAAGAATTGATTTCTGAGTAAAAACATTTGCCACATTCTGAGCATGAAAATGACCTCTCTCCTGTGTGAGTTCTTTCATGATAAACAAGAATTGATTTCTGAGTAAAACATTTGCCACATTCTGAGCATGAAAATGGCTTCTCTCTAGTGTGAGTTACTTCATGTTGAATAAGATGTGATTTCTGACGAAAACATTTGACACATTCTGAGCATGAATATGGCTTCTCTCCTGTGTGAGTTCTTTCATGTTTAACAAGATCTGACTTCTGAGTAAAACATTTGCCACATTCTGAGCATGAAAATGGGCTTTCCCAATGTGAGTTAATTTATGTTGAATAAGATAGATTTCCGCCAAAAACATTTCCCCATTCTAAAAGAAAATGGCTTCTCCCCTGTGTGATTTTCTTTAGTTTCTCAAATTAAAATTGTTGCAAAACATTTTCCATTTTCTGCAAGGAAAAGGCTTCTCTCCTTGTGACATTATGTTCTTACCCCCCTTTATGTGACTTTTTTTTTTGCTCAACAATCGTGGGAATCAGAATATGGGACCCTTAAAAGAATCAGTTGATGATCATTGGGGGGAAGGGCTGGGGCATGTCTGGATAAAAAGTAGCTTTTTTCATATGCATCTTGTGTGATCCCACCACATTGCTTTAAAATCGCGATTCATTTTTTGAGCCCTGGTACAGTCACCTGCCAAAAATAAAACAATTTTTTACTTTTGATAAATTTTCCTGAAAAGTTATATTGCTTTTCCAAAAAATTTTCAAAATGTAAGAAAAGCCCGTGTTGGGCAGGCAATGCCCTGTGGTTTACAAAAACCTTACTTTTAACAGAGGCCTCGAGCCCAAGGCCAATAGATTTGAGTGGGCCACTACCTTTTTTTCCTTTTTTTCCTTCTTTTTTGAGTCCACAGCCCAATCAGTATCCCCTGCCTATCACCCCTGTATCCCGTAAATTCCCAAAGGGGAAAAATAAAGGGATCTTTGAATCAAAGGTGGGGCTTTACTCAACCCTGACTGTACATGCTCTCCTGAGAGAAAGCGGAAAAGGGCATAATGAGCCCAGGAAATGGCTTTGGCACCAGTGTAAGGGGTTTGGTTTTGCCCATGCACTTTTTTTTATTTAAAATTTTGAACACAAAAAAAGGGGGCGGGTACAAAAAAGGCCTTTTTTTCAACTTTTAATTCATAAAAAAAAAAAAAAAAAACGCTGTGTAAATAGCCCCTTTTTAGTATTTTTGGGCTTTTCCCCCCCAAAAAAAGACCCAAAATGTTTAAATAATTTTGCCCAAAATGCATGGGTCTTATCTTCAGGGGACGTTTTAATTTTCCCCTGAAAAATTCAAAAAAATTTAAACTTTTTGAATAACAGGGGGACTAAAATACAAACATTTTTTTACAAAAAAGGACTTTTATTAGGAAAAAAACAAAACATTTCCCTGTATTCAGTTTTTTAAAAAGCAAGCCCTTTTTAACACAGATAAGCGCCCCCAAAGGGGCACAGACAGCTGATGGGTCACTCACTGGATGACAGCTTTGGCTTTGATGGGGGAGTCCCTGTCAGGGGGGGCCGAAGTCTGCATCATGTTTAAAAATCAGCACATTGTATAGCATTGTCCCCTAAGAGTCTGTTTGCATGGAGAAAGGGGGGCGGAAGCAACCGAAAAAACCCTGTTACACTTTTTCTTTCATGTGCGGGTCCCCGTCCCCAAATATGTATTGAGAGACAGAATCCCCCTGTACAAGCAGCTATGTCATCACCCTCCCCCTGCATGATGGTATTTCCACAGCCTTGTATCTCCTTATTTTACAAAATGAAACTAAGAACCTGTTCGCTTTGAAAAACGAGATAAATTTTTTGGGGATTTTTAAATGACATGTTTTTGGGGAAAATTTTTTACTTTTACCTACTTTCCCCAATTTTGGGTGAAATTGTGTGGGGGGGTGAAAGGGCTCCCTAACAATGCACCGTAGGTCTTATTTTCAGGGGAGGCCTTTATTTTTTAAGCGGGGGGAGGGGAAGTAAAAAAAAAAAATCACACTAGGTCTTAATTTTTTTTGGGGGAAACCCGGGAAATAAAGGGGCCCAAAACCCTATAGCTCAAAAATTTTACAATTTATATTATATTATACTATATAAATATATTTTATAATATTCCCCTACAGACATACATCCCCCAAAAAAAAACAGTCGTTTTACCCGTAAGTGGGTACGGAAAGTTTTTCAGACCCCTTTTTCAAGTTTTAATCTTTCTTTATTGCAAACCATTGATTTAATTTTCCCCAAAAATTAAAATTTTTTTGGCCCTTTAAAGTAAAAAAAAAAACCTAAATAGATATTTTTGCAAAAATTTTTTTAAAAAAGAAAAAAAAAATATGACCCTGGTGATAAGTTTTTTAGGGTTTCCCTTTTCTAAATATTTAGTTTTGTACACCAGACTTCTTGGGAAGGCAACAAGTTTTTTCCCCACCATTTGGGGGTCCCCTGCCATTTTTTCCTTACAGAACCCCCTTCAGTTCCCTCAGGTTGGGGTGTGTAACTTTTTGGGGGACAAACCCCTTTTCAAGTCTCTCCCAAAATGCTCAATTTGGGTTTTTGGTTTGGGCTTTGGTGGGGAAATTTAAAAAATGGACACAGAACAAAAGCTTTTTTATTTTAAAATGTGTGTTTGGAAAACCCTTTTCCTCGTTGGGAAAAAGAAAACCTTTGGCCCAGTTGAGGGCCCGAGCACTCTCCCAAAAGGGTTTTTAAACCCCAAATCTCCTTTTTCTTGGCCCCCAAATTTTCATTCCTTCAAAACCAGCGGGAAAAAAAAACCCCTTTTTAGCTTATGTAACCCCCACCATGTTTTTAATGTTGGGTTGTATTGGGAAAGGGGGTTCAGCAGGGCCTGGCTTTCTCCACACATACCACTTACAATTAACACCAAAAAGTTCAATTTTCATCTCATTAGATCAGAGAATGTTATTTCTCATAGTCTGGGAGTCCTTCATGTGTTTTTTGCAAACTGTATGCGGCTTTCATATGTCTTGCACTGAGGAGACGCTTCTGTCGTAAAGCCCCGACTGGTGGAGGCTGCAGTGATAGTTGACTTTGTTGAAATTTCTCCCATCTTCCTACTGCATCTCTGTAGCTCAGCCACAGTGATCTTGGAGTTCTTCTTTACCTCTCTCACCAAGGCTCTTCTCCCACTATTGCTTAATTTGACTGGACGGCCAGGTCGAGGAAAAGTGTTCTTCCCAAACTTCTTCCACTTTAGGATTATGGAGGCCACTGTGCTCCTAGGAACCTTGAGTGCTGCAGAAATTCTTTTGTAACCTTGGCCCGATCTGTGCCTTGCCACAATACTATCTCTGAGCTCCTTGGGCAGTTCCTTAGACCTCATGGTTCTCATGTGCTCTGACATTCCATGTGAGCTGTGAGGTCTTCTATAGACAGGTGTGTGTCTTTCCTAATCAAGTCCAATCAGTTTAACCCCTTCCTGACGGACGGTCATAATAATATGGCTCTAAATTGTTTTGCTCTTTGCCTTCTGAAAGCCATAACTTTTTTATTTTTCCACCTTCATAGACATATGAGGGCTTTTATTTTGCAGGACAAGTTGTACTTTCTAGTGGTGTTATTCATATTACTATAGAATATACTAGGGAACGGCAAAAAAAATTCTAAGTGGGGGCAAAATGTGAAAAAAAAACAGACTTGCGCCATGTTTGCGGGAGGTTTGTTCTTACGGAGTTTATTCTTCGGTAAAAATTAGGTGTTATCTGTATTCTACAGGTTGATACGCATCCGGCAATACCAAACACGTAAGGTTTCAGTTATGTTTTGGTACCGTAAAAAAAATTCCAAACATTACCTATTCTTGAAATTTGCGCTGCGGCGCCATTTTGTGCGACCAATAACTTTTTTGTACTAACACCTACGGACGTCAGTGAGGCGGCATTTTTTGCGGGCAGATGTCTACTTTTTAATGCTAGCACTTTGAAATGGATACGACTTTATTGATTACTTTTATTCCAATTTTTATGTGACGTGAAATGACCAAAAAAACGCATTTTGGCATTGGGAATTATTTTTCTTCTATGGTGTTCACCGTACGGGATAAATTATATTATATTTTTATAGATCGGACTTATTCGGACGCGGCGATACCAAATATGTGTAACTTTGTTATTATTTTATTGTTTTCATTTGTAAAATGGGGAAAGGGGGGTGATTTGAACTTTTAATACTTTTTTTTTTGTACTTTAAAACTTTATTTTTTTTTTTTACTTTAACATTTAGTCCCCCTATGGTGCTTGACCACTAGGGGGCGCGATCGTTAATACAGCCTAATGTATTGCATAGGCAATGCATTAGGGTGTACAAAGATGGCGGTTTCCCCACTCCTGTCTGCGGACGGAAGTGGGGCAAACAGGAACATGGCAGCGATCAGAGCCTTCACAAGGCTCTTCGCTGCCATGTTAGACCGTCAGGACTCAGCGATCTCACCACTGATGTCCCGATCGGGCTGAGAAACGGTGCGCGGAACCGCTTTTCAGTCATTCAGACGCCACGGCCATCTTTGCCGCGGAGCCTGATGGGTTAAACAGCGCAGGCGGGCGACGCCGCCTGCCTTCTCTGAAACCGCCGGGTGTTAGCTGCAATTAGCCACTAACACCCGGCGGCTGTGAAGCGGGATAGCGCTGCGATCCCGTTTCAAAGCCACTTACCGGCGCTTTGACGTACTCATACTTCAAACGTTGGTAAGGGGTTAATTAAACACAGCTGGACTCCAATGTAGGAGTAGAACCATCTCAAGGAGCATCAGAAGGAAATGGACAGCATGTGAGTTAAATATGAGTGTCACAGCAAAAGGTCTGAATACTTATGACCATGTGATATTTCAGTTTTTCTTGTTTAATAAATTTGAAAAAAATATCTACATTTCTGTTTTTTTCATGATTAATGAGCAAAAAATGAACTTTTTGGATCTTACCAAATGGCTGCAATGAAAGAAAGAGTGAAACATTTAAAGGGGTCTGAATACTTTCCGTACCCACTGTATATCCTCCATACAGAAGAGGAGAAGAATCGGAGATGCTCTCTAGGTGCAGTAATCTTGTATCACTACTAAAAAATGCTAAATAAATAGCTCACTTAGGCCTCGTTCACACGGCTTATTTCAGAACGTATTTACATCGGATTGCCGATCGTAAATACGTTCTGAAATCAGTTGAAAATCAGTTGCAAATAAGTGTCACTAAGTGTGGCACGTATTTGTAACTGATTTCCCGACGGATTCACCATCTCCATTCATTGTAGGTGGTGAATCCGTCCGGAAATAATTGACATGCACATTGTTTTTCCGTCCGGATTGCCGTCAATCCGCGGCGGCAATCCGGCATGGAAATACGCGTCGTGTGAACGACGAGCTGTATTTTCTATTGAAATCAATAGAAAATAGGCTGTTACTTATTTCTGACTGATTTGCCGACGGATTGACGATCATCAATCCGTCGGCAAATACGCGGCGAAATAAGCCGTGTGAACGAGGCCTTAGAGTGGTTGTACTCTAAGGCTATGTTCACACGGCTTAAAATAGGACATATTTCAGTCCGTAATTATGCGCCGGAGTGTGCAAATTACGGCTGGAATACGTCCTAGTCATTACGGTAATGCACAGTTCTCATAGAGAACTATGGATTACGTCTCCTCTACTCGCTCGGCGAATCCGCCGGGCGGGTAGATAAGTTACATGTAAATAACTAGTGGTGTATACGCCCCGCTGTAAATGAAATTCTTTGGGCCGGCTAAATGCCGGCCCCCCTCTCCGCCCCCGGCCACACGGCGTAATTGCGGGGCGTAATTACTCCCTGCATTTAAGCCATGTGAACCTAGCCTAATAGGCACAAAAATATTAGGCACTTTATACTGATCCCATTGCCATTCTGAATGCTGTCACCACTACTGGAACGGAGAAGACAATGTCCAAATCTTCGGACTGAATGGACTAGAATTTCCAAATCCCAAGTACCACAATCAAAGTCCATACGTCTTCACAAATATACAGAATCTTTCTAAAAAAATGTTTTATACATAACGGCACAGACAAAATGTTTCATGTATTCATACACTGGTAGGCCCGATGAAGTGCATCAATGCATGAAACGCGTCGTCCTAAATAAACAGTTCTTATGAAGATTCTATACATCAGTGAAGACTAAAGCCATGTTCACACGGCTTATTTTGGGACGGATTTGGTCCTATATTCCGCGCCGTATTGCGCAAAATAGGGGACCAAATCTATCCCAATAATTACGGTAATCCGCAGTTCTCATAGAGAACTATGGATTCCGGCTCCTCTACCCCCTCGCCGTATTGCGCGAGCAGTGAGAAAGTGACATGCACCCCATTAAAGGGGTCGTATCATTTCATTAAATGGTCTTCATAATAATGGGACAGTGAAAACAAGCAACTTTGCAATTGCATGTCATTAGTAAAGCTGTCTTGTTTTCACAGTCTGCCTTATTTTCGTTTTGTGTAAACACAGTTCCCCAGTGGCGGTCGGATCCCACCTCCTTGCATTTTATTGGCTGACGGCTCTACTAATTTACATTCTGTCTGGCCCCCGGTCGTATTCACGGGAGCGTAGCGAGAATTTGTGCCTCTCTCACTCAGAATAAGGGTCCGGCAACAATTTCACTCTGTACAGCCAGGAGCTCCTCATTGACAATGAAGCTGCTTCTATAATCAGAAAACAGCAGAATTGTGCCTTGGTGCCTTAATGCTCCAGTGTGTAAGGGGCCGTCAACAATTTCACTCTATACAGTCACCAGATACTCAGTGACACTGCAGCTATTTCAACAATCATAAAACAGCAGAATTGTGCCTTGGTGCCTTGTGTAAACATAGAAGGGAGACGGATCTGTGCTCTGGATCAGTTAATAGAAGAATGGATTCAACTGTAACAAACCTCCAGCTGTGAGATTAGAAGAGATCAGTGCTCTGAGTTCATAGAAGACGGTCTAGACTGAATACAGTGGTATGTAAACAGCTCTTACAAAATAAGACTGCATAGGAAGAGTAACGAGACAGTGACATGTGGATTCAGACAGAGGGGGGGGGGACATCTTGACTCGGGAGCGAGTCATCCCACTTCAGTTAAGAAACACCCTGCTGGGAGGGGAACAGACGCACATGGATTTCAGGAAATGAGTGAATCAAGCTTCAAGAGTTCTGCCGAACTGATGAAGCGATACATCCCTTTTAAGGATCGGTTTCCAGATCGTGCATGGCCACATGTAGATAAAGGGTGCACAGTTTTTAGGTAATACTGCAGTTTTACAGGATATATCATCTGGACTTTGGCCACCACGTGACCCTAAATGCAGCATCTGTAGTAGTCTGGAACAGTTGTCAGTGACATCCGGACTCTCCAGAGAGAAGGCAGGGATGGTTTATTACTGTCACAGCTCTAACTAACTCTGTATACACTGTTAGCAATGAGCATATGTGTTCAGCTGTGCATGATCCTGATCCAATGCCCAGCAGTCACATGATTGCCAGGACTGGCCTATTATAGAAGCTTCTGGGTCTTAACAGATTTAGATCAACTACACAGTCAGTACTGGAGGCTGTACTCCCCCTTTAAGTGGTAATATTATTATTATATATTTTAGAGCGTCATTTGTTCCAAAGCGCTGTACATTCAAGGGGGAGAGGCGGAGCTGGTGCGAGAGTGAGAGACACCGAGGGCGATATGTATGAACGGGGCTTTTCAGCCCGACATCTAGTGCAGCCCCGTTCGCTATAGTTTTAATTTGCCCACATGCCAATATCAGGCAAATTACAGAGCGCGGGAGGCGGGGAGCACCAGAACCGTATGAATCTATAGATTTATAGCTTCAGTACGGCAATTCCAGGCACAGTACTGCTGGAACAGGTAAACCACTCTCAAAGTGGTTTACCTGAGCCAGAAGTGTCATTTCTGCGCTAGAATGTGCCTGATGTAGGACCCGCAGTAGACCGGATTCATAAATCAGGCACATTCTTCACCATTCTTATGCGCTTTAAAGTTGGCATCAAAGCGCCATAAATCATACATGTCGCCCTGAATGTCCGATCAAAGAGATATGAGGAGATCCAGGAAAGAGCCAAGTCTGTGATGCCGAGGGACAAGAGGATTTGTAGCAGGAGGGAAGTGTTAAAGGCAGAGGACAAGTCTAAGAGGAGAAGCACAGAGTAGTGGCGTGAGGCTTTAGCAGTTACAAAGTCGTTGGTGACTTTGGTTAGGGCAGTTTCTGTAGCGTGATGGGATCGGAAACCAGGTTGCAGTGGGTCAAGAAGAGAGTTGGAGGACAGATGGGAGGACAGTTGAAGATAGACGTGCTAACAGATAAGCTACAGCAAAAATCTGCAAAAATATCCGCAGAGATCAGGACAGGGGGCAAAATATGTGAAATAAAACAAAACAAAAAAATCCAAATAATAAAAAGAAAAGCACTGAAAGCCCGAACTGTAACTCTTAGCCCTGCTCCAACGGAGCTAAAACTCTACATCACCTATATATAAACTGCAGAAAGGGAAAAGTGAAAAAATTGCAAAACTTTAGTGATATTTTTTGCTATTAAAAACAAAACAAATAAGAAATTAAATTTATGGATCTTTTTCACGGATACTATGAATGCAGCGTTCCACACGGGAAGTTTAATCACTAAGGCTGAAGAGGTTCATTAACCATGACAGAACAATGATATGATCCCAGGGAGGAATCTCTGATGTCAGGGCATAAGCCGGACAGCTGCCCTGTGGCAGTTAGAACCTCACTGATGTGCTCTCCCCATCGCGGTTCTCTACTGATTGTCAATGATCACCTGGTTTTGTAAGCTTTATACCTACAAAATCGTGTGAGCAATGCTTAAGGTCAAAGAATATCACTGGCCTTAAAATCCAGTAGATCAAAGCCTATTTTTTACCAAGTGGAGTCAGACTATTCCCCACTTCTTACAGGTTTCGTCTTTACCGCATTTTATGGGCAGCTACACCATGATTTCTGAGTGAAGCTAAAAGCCCAACTCATCTTTGTCCTACAGAACCCATTACTGATGAATGTGTTTGTGAATAGTTATGAATGCAGGACAGGATTCACCTGGAGATGTGAGCGGCTGCAGATCCTCTTTCTTGACGTCCTTGTACAGATCCTTGTGTCCTTCTAAATACTCCCACTCCTCCATGGAGAAGTAGACGGCAACGTCCTGACACCTTATAGGAACCTGACCCACACAATGATCCCATCAGTACCCAGACCCCTCCAGTGGTATTAGTGTATAATTTTCCAGCATTCCCAGCAGCCTCTCCTCTCCAGTCTGCAGCTCTATGATCTTGTTGGCGAGTTCTAGAATCTTCTCTTCATTAATTTCTCTCTGTACCAGGTAGTGAGGTGGGGGCCCCGTGATTGTGACCTCTGTGATAGTGGACTCACAAGAAGTCTTCTTCATTACTGTGCATTCCTGTTTATGGAGAGAAACATTAATAATTATCACTTCAAACATTTTCAGAGCCCCCTCCCCTCTCCAGTCAGATCATCTGTTATTACCATAGATAAGAATGATGTAATGAGACATCAGAGCCCCCTACCCTCTCCAGTCATATCATCTGTTATTACCACAGATAAGAATGATGTAATGTGATATCATGAGAATCTCTTACCTCTCCAGTAAGCTGGAAGATTATCTCTATTGTGAGATTTAATATGCTTTCTGCCATCTTGTCTCTGTCACCATTCATTCTTGTCAAGTCATTTAAAGGGGTCTCAAGACTTTCCGTACCCACTTTATATTCTCCATACAGAAGGGGAGAAGAGGAGAAGAATCAGAGATGCTCTCTAGGTGCAGTAATCTTGTATCACTACTACAAAATGCTAAATAAATAGCTCACTTAGAGGTGTTGTACTCTAATAGCCACAAAAATATTAGGCACTTTATCCTGATCCCATTGCCATTCTGAATGCTGTTACCACTACTGTAGCGGAGAAGACAATGACCAAACCTTCGGACTGAATTGACTAGAATTTCCAAATCCCAAGTACCACAAGCAAAGTCCATTGGCGCTGAGTCATAAGTATTCACAAATATAAAGAATCTTTTTAAAAAAATGTTTTATACGTAACGGCACAGACAAAATGTTTCCTGTATTCATACACAGGTAGGGCCGATGAAGTGCATCAATGCATGAAACGCGTCGTCCGGTCATATGTAAATAAACAGTTCTTATGAAGATTCTATACATCAGTGAAGACTTATAGTCCAGCTCCAATGATATGTACTCATGATTATTGGGGAATCAAAATATTGTACTCCATTCAGTCCTGAATTTTGGTTTTATACCAAAAGATCTTGCAAAAAATATATGAAGCAGGATCTCAGTAACACACAGTGTAGAGCAAATCCAGAACTGTTCATCTATGAAACTCTAGACAGAGCTGCCATGAAACACTTTGGGGCCACATACAATGAGCTTGGTCAGAACCCCAGAGGCTGATGGGAGATAGTGTTGTAGTCTTTAGGACAAGAGGGAGAGCGGAATAGTCGGGTGAGGGGACATCAGCTGGTTAAAGGTTTTTATCGACATAAAATTGTTATTGTCAGGGACTTGTGAGTCAGTGATATTAGGTGGTGTCCGACTCACAAACTCCCCGACAGCTGCACGCTCTTCAGCACACAGAAGGGCTGAGGGCAGGACCAGAATGATCATATGTGCGGGACTGTGCTTACCGCCCTTGCTGCCCTAGGCAGTGAGTGAATGCACCCCATTAAGGATACACTTCCAGATCGTGCATGGCCACATGTGGATAAAGAGGGCACAGGTGTTAGATAATACTGCAGTTTTACAGGATATATCATCTGGACTTTGCCAACCGCGTGACCCTAAATGCAGCATCTATAGTAGTCTGGGACAGTTGTCAGTGACATCCGCACTCTCCAGAGAGAAGGCAGGGATGGTTTATTACTGTCACAGCTCTGACTCTGTATACACTGTTGGCAATGAGCATATGTGTTCAGCTGTGCATGATCCTGATCCCATGCCCAGCAGTCACATGATCGCCAGGACTGGTCTACTATAGAAGCTTCTGGGTCTTATCACATTCAGATCAACTACACAGTCTGTACTGGAGGCTGTAGTCCCCTTTTAATTGGTAATATTAATATTATTATATATTTTAGAGCGCCATTGGTTCCAGGGCGCTGTACATTCAAGGGTGAGAGGTGGAGGTGGTGCGGGAGTGAGAGACACTGAGGGCGACATGCATGAACGGGGCCGCGCCAGAAGTCGATCGTCTTTTCAGCCCGACATCAAAGTGGTTTACCTGAGCCAGAATCTAGAATGCGCCTGATGTAGGACCCGCAGTAGACCGAATTCATAAATCAAGCACATTCTTCACTATTCTTATGTGCTTCAAAGCGCCATAAATCATACATGTCGCCCTGAATGTCCGATCAAAGAGATATGAAGAAGTCCAGGAAAGGGCCAAGTCCGTGATACCGAGGAACAAGAGGATTTGTAGCAGGAGGGAAGTGTTAAAGGCAGAGGACAAGTCTAAGAGGAGAAGCACAGAGTAGTGATGTGAGGCTTTAGCAGTTGGTGACTTTGGTTAGGGCAGTTTCTGTAGAGTGATGGGATTGGAAACCAGGTTGCAGTGGGTTAAGAAGAGAGATGGAGGACAGATGGGAGGACAGTTGAAGACAGAGGTGCTAACAGATAAGCTACAGCAAAAATATCCACAGAGGTCTTTTTCTGCCCAGACAGGGGGCAAAATATGTTAAATAAAACAAAACAAAAAAATACAAATAATAAAAGCACTGAAAGTCTGAACTGCAACTCTTAGCCCTTCTCCAACAGAGCTAAAACTCTACATCACCTATATATAAACTCCAGTAAGGGAAAAGTGAAAAAATTGCAAAACTTTAAAGGGGTTGTATCATTTCATTAAATGGTCTTTAGAATAAGGGGACAGTGAACACAAACAACGTGGCAATTGAATGTCATTAGCAAAGCTGTCTTGTTTTCACAGGGTCCCTTTTCTTCTTTTTTTGTAAACACATTTCCCCAGTGCCGGTCGGATTCCTCCTCCTGTCCTGTCATTGGCTGAGGGCTCTAATAATTTACATTCTGTCTGGCCCATGGTTGGATTCACAGAAGCGAGCATTCCTGTCTCTCTCCCTCAGAGTAAGGGACCAGCAGGAATTTCACTCTGCATAGCCAGAAGAAACACAATAACACTGCAGGGCTTCTACAATCAGAAAACAGCAGAAATGTGCCTTGATCCCTGCTTCTCTAACTCAGAGTAAGGGGCCATAGCAATTTCCCTCTGCACACCCAGCAGAAACACACTGCAGCTGATTCTACAATCAGAAAACAGCAAAATTGTGCATAGAAGGGAGATCTGTGCCGTTCATAGGAAGACTGGTTTCAACTGTAACAAACCTCCAGCTGAGAGAGAAGAAGAGACCATAGAAGACTGAGTTCATAGAATAGTGTCTAGATTGAATGCAGGTATATGGTATTTAAACAGCTCTTACAAAATATGACTGCAGGGAGAGGAACAGTGAGATGTGGACTCAGACAGGTGGGGTGGGGGGGAGAACAGGGCTCGGGAGCCAGCATGAACAGTGACGGGGGGATGATGTCATCACCCTTCAGTTAAGAAACACCCAGCTGGGAGGGGAAGAAACGCCCCTGGATTTGTAGAGCTGAGAAATTGAAAATACTTTGAAACACCCGAACTGAAGAAGCAATACATCCCCTTTAATGCTATGTTTTGCTATTTAAAAAAAAACAAAATAAAAAAGAAATTAAATATATGGATCTTTTTCACGGACACTATGAATGCAGCGTTCCACACGGGAAGTTTAATCACTAAGGCTGGAGAGGTTCATTAACCATGATAGAACAATGATATGATCCCAGGGAGGAATCGCTGATGTCAGGGCATAAGCCGGACAGCTGCTCTGTGGCAGCTAGAACCTCACTGATGTGCTCTCCTCCTCGCGGTTCTCTATTGATTGTCAATGACCACCTGGTTTTGTAAGCTTTATACCTACAAAATCGTGTGAGCAATGCTTAAGGTCAAAGAATATCACTGGCCTTAAAATCCATTGGATCAAAGGCTATTTTTTTTACCTGATTTTTACCAAGTGGAGTCAGACTATTCCCCACTTCCTACAGGTTTCCTCTTTGCCCCCTTTTATGGGCAGCTACACCATGATTTCTTAGTGAAGCTAAAGGCCCAACTCATCTTTGCTCTACAGAACCCATTACTCAGTAATGGGTTTGTGAACAGTTATGAAAGCAGGAGAGGAGAGGAATCACCTGGAGATGTGAGAGGCTGCGGATCTATCTTGACGTCCTTGTACAGATACTTGTGTTCTTCTAAATACTCCCACTCCTCCATGGAGAAATAGACGGCAACGTCCTGACACCTTATAGGAACCTGACACACAAAATGATACAGTCATTACCCAGACCCCTCCAGTGGTGTTACTGTATAATGTTCCAGCAGCCTCACCTCTCCAGTCAGCAGCTCAATGATCTTGTTGGTGAGTTCCATGAGCTTCTCTTCTTTAATTTCTCTCTGTACCAGCCAGTGAGGTGAGGGCACTGTGATTGGGGCCTCTATAACAGTGGACTCACTAGAGGTCTTCTTCATTACTGTGTATTCCTGTTAATGGAGAGGAAAAATTAATAATTATCACTACAAACATTTTCAGAGCACCCTCCCCTCTCCAATCACATCATCTGTTATTACCATAGATAATTATGTAATGTGACATCATTCGAGCCCCCTCCCCTCTCCAGTTATTATGACTATAGATAATAATGATGTAATGTGACATCATTAGAGCCCCCTCCCCTCTCCAGTCATATCATGTTATAACTATAGATAAGAATGATGTAATGTGACATCAGAGCTCCCTCCCCTCTCCAGTCATATCATGTTATTACCATAGATAAGAACGATCTAATGTGATGTCATCAGAGCCCCCTCCCCACTCCAGCAATAACATCTGTTATTACCATAGATAAGAATGATCTTGTTAGCAGCAGATTATCCAGATCATTCTCCAGTAGTTGAACAGCAAAAGGAACTTTATTCATGAACAGAACAAGCATAACTTCTCAGCACACATGTCTTCACTTATCAGTCTATCTGCAGTAAGTAAGATCTGAGCTGTCTCTTCCTCTCACAGAGTTTTTTTTTTTTTTAAAACAGCCTAACTATCAACAATGACAATATCTCTAGACAAAGGCTTACACATGCAATGCATACAGAAGTGGTTGTTGCACACAGTAATAAGTATTATTCCAACACCCCCCACTCAACTACTACTTATCCCGTTAGTCCCATCATCTTCCTCAAATCTTCAAACTTGGTTCTTGGCAATGGCTTTGTCATGGCATCAGCTATCATCTTGTCAGTTTCGCAGTAGACAAAGTCAAGGATACCACGTTCCACTAAATCTCGCAGGTGGTGATGTCTTACATCAATGTGTTTGGTCCTTGCATTGATTCTTTCACTGCTGGCGAGTTTAATACATCCTTGGTTGTCTTCATAAATCGTAACAGGTTGAGTTGGAGTTTTACCAAGATCCTCCAACAGTTGGTTCAACCAAGCTTTCTGCTTGACCAAGAAATTGGACTTTCTCCTAATTTAAATAAGTAACCACTTGTTGACTTTCGATCACTTAAATCTCCGGCCCAGTCTGCGTCCACGTAAGCTGTGAGCTTTAGATCACCATTTGCAGATATTTTTAGGTTCATGTCTTGAGTTTGCTTCAGATATTGAAGGACTCTTAACTGCATTCCAGTCTCTTTGATGTGGCTTACTTACACGTCAGCACAGAATACCCATTGTCACTGTGATATCAGGCCGAGTAGTTGTGGCTATGTACAGAAGTGCCCCCACTGCTTTTCTGTAACTCTTTTTGTTGGGTAGTAGATCATCTTCTCCTTCCAACTTTAGATAAGATGGATCCATTGGTGTTGAAGTGCCTTTGGCTTCTGACATTCCAAACTGGATGAGGACTGTGACAATTTTTTTTTTTTTTCTGATTCAAAAAGCTTTATTGAAAGGGAATACAAGAGAAATTGAACGCGAACTTGTGGTCATGACATCAAAATAAATTTGCAATGTGCTAAAACAAAAAGCAACAGTTTATAGGTTAAACAAGTCGAGTATGCAAAAGAATCTCAATGTAATAAAAGATAATGATACACGACATTACTCGAAGATGTCTCCAGCAAATGCTAACAGTACAACAAACTACCATAAAATAAACCATAGAGAACCAGTGAACCATGGTATGATGGTGTGAAGAGAAAAGGTGGCCTTTGGGCTGAGGGGGACTTGATAGGTCCACGTAAAGGCAAAAAAAAAAAAAGATAATCTATTTGGCCATCAGTGTGGACAGACCGGACAAATACAGGACGGACATCACTCACAAACATACCAAAGGAGAAGAGGAAAAGAGAGAAAAAAGAGAGAGGGAGGAAAAAAAAAAAAAAAAAAAAAAAGGGGGGGGATGAGGGAAAGGGACAGGACTAATAATAATAATACCTAGCCGTGGCGAGCTTCATCAAAACCACATACTGCTTAAATAGTGAGGGAGCGAAGGGCTGGAGTGTTCACAAATTGCAACCAGGGGGACCACGTCCTAATCAACAGTCGCATGCGCTCTTCTGATGCGGCCAGGAGTTCTTCCATATGGTAAGTGGAAGAGACCTCGGCAATCCATTCCTCCAGTGAAGGGGGTTCCAAGGACTTCCAGTGCCTCGGAATAACGGTCTTAGCTGCTTGGAGCAAGTGCCGAAGGAGGGATTTCTTATAGGCTGGGACTCCCATGTCAAACATAAATAACAAGGCAACTTCTGGTGCCTTTGGGAGTGCTATCCCTGTAGTTCGCATAATAGAGTAGTAGACCGCATTCCAGAAGCCCTGCAAGGCCGAGCATTCCCACCAGATATGTACCATGGTTCCTTTAGCCGACCCACAACGCCAGCACGCCTCCGAGACCGAGGGGTTCCATTTATGGAGGGCTTGGGGAACTCTATACCATCTAGTCAGTATCTTAAAACTGGTTTCCTGAGCTTTTGTAGCTATACTCGCTTTGTGGGTTAGAGTAAAACACCTGCGCCATTGCGAAAGAGTGAAGTGTTTAGTCAGTTCTTTCTCCCAAGCCGCACAATAGGCAGGAAGGTCTGACTGATCTGCAACAGAGAGTTCATTATACAAAATGGAGATAGTATGTCTCGGAGGAGAATCTTGGAGACACATCTGTTCAAACCTAGTGAGGGATCTTTGGGCGTTAAAGGTGTTACCAAAAGAGGAAAGGAAATGTCGTAGTTGTGCATAGTGGAAGCCAGAAGATTTGTGAAGGATGGGCCCTGTGGTCAACACAGATAATGGCACGGGCCTACCACTCGATATCACCTGGCAGAGTCGCAGAGGGGCCAACTTAGAGCTTCCAGAGAACGGGTAAAAACCCATCCCAGGTGGGAAGGCTGGATTATCGGAGATGGGCATAAGGGGGCCTACTCTATCGATCAAGCCACGGTATATTTTGTGTGAGTGGATTGAAACCATGGTGTGTCGGGTAGAGAAAGAGACATAACATTTATTTACTAGGGAAGCATTCCAGACCCAGGGAAGCGAAGCAAGAGATTGTGAGCAAACATCCCGTGCTATACGAGTCCAGATTTTCCCATCGTCCCGACACACCAGGTCCAGGACCCGCGAATATGCTGATGCCAAATAATACCTCCTACAGTCCGGTAATCCCAATCCGCCCAAGGTCTTATGCCTAGTCAACGTGACATATGAAACTCTGGGACGAGCAGAGGACCATACAAACGTTGTAAAAAGCTTCTGCAGACGTCTCCAGAAAGAGTTCGGGATATGAATGGGTATTGTTTGGGTTAGGTAAAGAATACGCGGCAAGACTGTCATTTTTAGGATATTAACCCTCCCAAACCATGTGAAATCTTTTTTATTCCAAGAGCCCAAATCCCGAGAAATTCGCCCGTAAATAGACTCGAAATTCAGGGAGAAAATCTTTGACAAATCCGAGGGGATAATGATACCCAGATAGGACAAGCCCTGATGAGGCCACTTGAAGGGATATGACCTCTGAAGGTGGCTCAGAATGGGAGGAGGCAAACCAATACTCAAAGCTTCGGACTTGGAGATATTAATTTTAAAATTTGACCAAATGCCAAAATCATGCAGTAGAGACATAAGCGGGGGGAGAGAGGTGGTTGGATCGGTAATATATAACAAAAGGTCATCAGCAAACGCTGAGCATTTATATTCCTTCCCAACTATTTGGATACCCTTTATCTCCGGGTTACTACGTAATGCAGAGAGTAAATTTTCCATAATTAGAACATATAGGAGGGGAGATAGCGGACACCCCTGCCTAGTTCCGTTACGAATGCAGAATGACTCTGACAGAGTTCCATTAATTTTCAATTTGGCAGTTGGATACTTATAGAGAGCCAAAATCTTGGAAATAAACAGAGGTCCTAACCCCAGACGTCGAAGAGTCGAGGACAAAGAGGTCCAAGAAATCCTATCAAAGGCCTTTTCGGCGTCCAGGGACAGGACCATCAATGGGATCTTACGAGATTGAGCATAGTGTATGATATCCAGCGTTTTTAATGTGTTGTCCCGTGCCTCCCTACCCGGGACAAACCCCACCTGATCAGGGTGTATAAGGTCTGGAAGTATTAGATTCAATCTATTTGCAAGGAGATTAGCATAAATTTTTAAATCTACATTTAACAGAGATATCGGGCGATAATTTCCACACGAGGAAGGGTCTTTGCCCGGTTTTGGTATAAGAGAGATGTGAGCTAAAGTGGAATGGGCAGAAAAAGGATTGTCAGAGGAAACAAAATTAAAAACCTGTAACATTATTGGAGAGAGTTCTTCTTGAAAAGTTTTATAAAATTTCCCCGTAAAACCATCGGGGCCTGGGCTCTTTCCTCCTGGTAATCCTACAATAACCGAGGCAAGCTCCTGGGCAGAGAACGAGGATTCAAATTCAGAGAGTATGCCATCGGGAGGGATCGAAGGAAGGTTAGGGAACTCTAACCTGTCTGGTGGGGCTGTGGGGGGTTGGAGATTATATAATTCAGAATAAAAATCTAGAAATGCCTCACTGATTTCTTCAGTGGTATGGAGCAGGTTACCGCCAGAACTGATATGGGGAATATGTGACCTAGCTATCTGGTGTCGCAGTGCTCTTGCCAACATCCTCCCACTCTTGTTGCCATATTCATAGAATCTACTACGTCCTACCTGCAGATATTGCCGCCAGGAGAATTCCAGTAGTTTTTTTACCTCCATCCTGGCAGAAAGCAAGTCCCGCAATGTCTCTGTTGACAAAGCATGCTTATGCTGAAGTTCCAAAGAAGCGACTCTAGACAGAGCTGCATTCAATTTAGATGCCCTATCTCTCTTCAGCCGTGAGCCATGTCGGATCAGAACCCCTCGTATGACACATTTTGCCGCTTCCCATAGGACAGTAGGGGCAGAAGTGTCTGATCTATGGTCCTGCACAAAATTTTTAATAGTTTGGGTAACATCTGCCACACAGACAGCATCCAATAGCAGGGACTCATTTAGACGCCACGACCAGGCTGGACGCGAGAGAGAAGGGAGGGTTAGTGAGCAATAAACGGGAGCATGATCTGACAGGAGAATATTGCCCACTGAGGTTGAGGATACCCATGGAAGAGCACTGTGAGATACCAGGATATAATCTAAACGACTATATACATTGTGGGGAGCGGAGTAGAAACTAAAGTCTTTAATGTCCGGATGCTGCAGTCTCCAGACATCACAAAGTTGTAATAGGGAGTACGCTTTTTTGATTGACTTAATAGCCGAGTACGATAATGAGGATCTGCCAGATGAGCTATCTAGGGCAGGATCTAAGGTGACGTTCAGGTCTCCACATAGGATCACTGTACCTTTAACTAGTGGGATCATTTTCTGTATTAAGTGATTAAAGAAACTGGCTTGTCCCTGGTTTGGGGCATATGCGTTAACAATACTTATGACATGGCCGCCTAGGTTAAGAATGAGAATTATGTATCGCGCGCTAGGATCCGTCCAGCACGCCTGAACCTGGTGTACCAGGGACCTATGGATAGCTATCGCCACTCCGCTAGATCTGGACTCACGGTTATTAGCCAAAAACCAAGTAGTATAAGACTTATTGCGGAGGCTGGGTGCGTGTCCTTCTTTGAAATGCGTTTCCTGGAAGCAGACAATTTGACTCTTTTGTTTATGAAAATGGTAGAGTATATGTGACCTCTTGCTCGGGATATTAAGACCCTTTGCGTTGAATGAGGCAATGGACAAGGCTGCCATTTATACGTCAGGAAGAAAAGAGGGAAAAGAAAGGGGAGGAAAAAAAAAAAAAAAAGGGGAGGGGGGGGGGGGAAGAAACTGAGAGAGAGAGGAGGAAGGGGTTAAAGGAGGAGAGGAAGGAAGGAGCAACACGAACACACACAACAAACAAAAACAACAAACCAGAAAGCAGGCAAAATTTAACCTGCAGCTGGAACTAACTCAGTGACTTATGAAAGTCGGTTGTCCCCAGGGCCTTGTACCGGACCTGAATCGGGACCAAACCCTATTGGGGGGGTGAGGGAGAACAAACTCAAATAAGGACGTGAAGAGTCCGGGCTCCCCACAAGGTAGTGTAAGAGTGATAAAGATCGCTGGCTAATACTAACATAGACTTTTAGCGCCATGGGGAAAAGAAAAAAGAGGGGAAGAGACCCAACCCCTAACACTTATCTGTGTGATCGTAGCAAGTAAAAGAACAGTAGCGCCTTCCGACAGGAAGATGAGATTAGGCACTACAACATTCTGCAATAGTACAGACCATAACCTCCAAAAGAAAGAATCAATAGTGTAAGAGGACCCTCATAGTCCTGAGAAGCCGCCCAAGTCCTCAAGATGGGATGGAATTCGTGGAGGAATCCGTACGGTGACGTCGCCATCGGTTTCTCGTAGGAGGAAGTCCCGGTGGTGCCGACGGTCCGCGAGCAGAGGGCCCAGCCATCAGGGAGTCCACAGTCGGCCAAGGAGGCAGAGTAATATTCTGGATGTTTAGTCCCTGAAGTACAGAGGGAATGTCATCTGGAGAACGTATGGTAAACCTGTTGTCTCCGTCCCGTATAAAGAGAGCAAATGGAAAGCCCCAACGATAGAAGATATTACGATCCTGCAAGACAGATAATAGAGGTTTCAGGGCAGCTCTCTGGGCCAGAGTGTATCTGGAAAGGTCCTGGAGCAATAGGATGGGAGTGTCCTTGTAGAAAATTTTTGGTCGCTGGCGGGCCCTACGTAGAATTTCCTCTTTTATTTGAAAAAAATGGATCCTGCAGATGATGTCTCTTGGTCGCTTTGGATCTAAGGCTGGAGGACGGAGGGCTCTATGGGCTCTGTCCATTTCAATGGGGGTCATGGGAGCCCTACCAAGTAGGTCATTGAATATGTTTGTCAGAACAGAGGGAATTTCCTTAGGCGCAATTGATTCAGGCAAGCCTCTGACCCTAATGTTATTGCGCCTGCTCCTGTTCTCCAAGTCATCAATGTGCTGTTGTAGGGCGAAAATCTGAGTAGAATGTTTAGATGTTGAAAATTGTAAAGCCTGGATAGACATTGAATTAGACTGCTGAATCTGGTCCAGAGTAGACACCCTGGAATTCAACAACGATAATTCAGAGCGAAAGAGAGCAAATTCCTGTTTACATTCGGCAATGATCTGTCTCGCTATCCCTGATAGATCATCTCTAGAGGGCAAAGATTGTGTAGCTCTATGCAAGTCAGATAGTGTGACCGGTCTGTCCTCCTCTGCAACATGAAGCACGGAGCCAGAAGAACCCAGAGAGTCCTCATGAGACAAGTGTACAGAAGGATTTGCAACGGGATTCTGTTGAAGTATAGCTGGGGTCCCATCCAAACTGCTTGGAGGCAAAGCTTGGCTTGGAGTTACAGGTGTAAGAATGGTAGTTGCCGATTTAGCGTTACTCTGATGGTGAGTAATAGGTGAAGCGTGTCCCGGTGCAGGGCTCAGATCCGACCTGTGGACAGGATCATCCCAGGAGGAGCCCGTGGACCATCTTGGCGAGGGTTGGTCAATTGGAGCTGCAGCAGCATGCCATAAAGTGCATGAAGCTGGTGGGCCAGATGTAGGAGTGCTATGCATGCAGCCTTGCTGCTGAGGAGCGCCTGCCTGATAGCCCGGTGATCCTTGGGGTGAAACTGGCCTATAGATGGGGTCCAGTACAGGGGGCCCTTGCTGTCCAGCACCTACTGAGACCTGGCTCTGGTGAGATGGATCCCCTATGAGCGGGTCAAATTGCAGCAGTCCTCCAGGAGGGGAATACCTCAGAGTGCCCAGGGCTGGCATGGAGTTTGCAGCAGTGTCTGGGCTGCGTGCAGGGGGAGAGGTTGGTATAGTTCCTGCAGGTGTATGGGGAGCTGGGGGGATAAGCCCAGTAATCAGTGGGACCGGGGAGTCCAGGATAGACAAGGTGGGAGAAGGACAGGCCCCATGGGACACAGCAGTACCTTGTCCGGCGGCTCCCTGCTCTGCTGAAGAATCGGCAGCTTCGGCACGGCCGCAAGAAGAAGTCCCGGCTCTAGCAGGGTGGAACACCGCTGGGAAGCTCCGGGCGTCCACGGCACTCACCGCCGCTTGCAGAGATTCCGGCTGTGCGCCCTGCGGTGAGGCGCGTACCTGTGGCTGGGTCGCGATGGGGGGTGGGATGGACGCGGCGCCGTCTTTGGATCCCTCCTGGCGCTCGTCTCTATTGCGGGTCAGTCCTCGGGATTCCGGGGAGGCGATCGGAACAGGGACGTGAGCGGGCGGTAGTCCGGTGTCGGCCAGCTGTCCTCCAGTCGTTTCGGGAGCGGAGGGCAGGAACGCAGTAGGCTGAGGGCTCAGGGATGAATGTCCACCGCCATGTTGCTTGATTTTGCGGCCCGCAGCCGCGGAGGATGCCGACGGCTGAGCAGGCTGGAAAATGCCCCAATATCACTTTGGGGGGAGACAAGGCGGGTAGGGAGCTTGGTGCCCCTCTTTTTAGTAGCTTTCCCCATGATTAGGCAGCAATGCCAGCAATTATAAGGCCGGTTGGTGGAGGAGCTCAGAAGAACACGTCTTCACACTTCCATGATCAGGCCACGCCCCCCCGACTGTGACAATTTTAGCTTTCTGGTTGAGAAGGAAACTTCCATCTTCTTCTCTCTGGATCTGGATTCCCAGATAATGTGTCACATTTCCAAGGTCCTTTGTTTCAAAATGTTGGTTCAAAATTGTTCCTACTTTTGTAATTTCAGCTTCTTCTTGATGAGCTATGATGACATCATCAACATACAGAAGAACATACATCCACTTATCTGCTGTACATTTAGTGTATAAACACGGATCAGCTTGACTTCTTCTAAATCATTCTTTCAGCAGAATGTCATTCATCTTAGTGTTCCACGCTCTTGCCGATTGTTTTAGGCCATAAAGAGATTTTTGCCGTTTACACACAAGGGGCCACATGTATGAATCCCGCCGGGTCGGGGCGCACCTTTCCGCCAGTTTTCCGGCGGAATCTGCGCCTGATTTATGTCGGGGCCGGGGCGCGCTCATACATAGCATGTAAAGTCCGCCGCGCCTCGCCAGTGTTTTAGGCGCAGTGCGGGTCCGAGGCGCAGCGCGAGGCTGTGCCTATGATTCGGCGCCGGAGGTAGTGCAGTCATACATGCGGGGAAAAGTCCGCCGCGCCTGGCCAGTGTGTTAGGCGCAGTGCGGGGACTGAGGCGCAGAGCGGGGCTGCGCCTATGATTCGCCGCCGGAGGTAGCGCACTCATACATGCGGGGAAAAGTTCCCTGCGCCTCGCCAGTGTGTGGGGCACAGTGCGGGGACATGGGTGCAGTGCGGAACTTAGGCGCCGTGCGGGACTGCGCCGAAAAACAGTTCCGATGCGAGACAGGCTGGAACAGCGAGAAATCATTCCACATGTCGGTGCGGAGTATGAATCAAAAATCGCCTTTATAAAGGCGTTCAACATTCTCAGGAAAAGAGCTGAAACCTAAAAAATAAAAAATACATAAAACAAAATCACTTTCCAATATCCTAATTCAAGAATTAGGATATTGTAAATTGCCGGGAAATACAGTAATTCAAATTCTGAAAGCTATTCTGATTGGTCGGCATAAACCGGCCAATCACAATAGGAGCGACAGTGAACCATTAAAACCTATGGGGAAGTTTAGACCAATCAGAATCCACGGCGGGATAGTTCAAAATACAGTAAAAATGCTGAAAAGAGCTGATTGGTTAAGCTACCGGGGACTTGGCTAGCTCAGCCAATCAGAATAGGAGCGACAGAGACCCATTCTAGCCTATGGAGAAGTTTAGACCAATCAGAATCCACGGCGGGACAGTTCAAAATACTGTAAAAATGCTGAAAAGAGGTGATTGGCTGAGCTAGCGGGGGCTCGGCTAGCTCAGCCAATCAGAATAGGAGCGACAGTGGCCCATTCAAACCTATGGAGAATTATTGACCAATCAGAATAGGAGCGACAAAGACCCATTCTAGTCTATGGAGAAGTTTAGACCAATCAGAATCCATGGCGGGATAATTCAAAATACAGTAAAAAGACAGAAAAGAGCTGATTGGCTGAGCTAGAGCGGTGCTTGCTATCCCACGCAATCAGAGCGCGAGCTACTTCTCCCATTATAGTCTATGGAGAGATGGGCGCTCTGAAATCTCGGCGCTCAGCGCCGTGCGGCATGAAATATTAATCAAAAAATTATTTTTATTAAATGTAAAACATTATCAGATAAAGAGCAGAACCCTTCTTTACAAATAAAACAGTTAAAAACCCGAACAACGCGGTTGTCGCCGAGACCGGCGCTACATAGGGAATTGCAATAGAGAGAATTGTCGGAAATACAGTAATTCAAATTGTTTAAGCTATCTCATTGGTCGGCAGAAGCCAGCCAATCAGAATAGGAGCGACAAAGACCCATTATATCCTATGGAGAAGTTTGGACCAATCAGAATAGGAGCGACAGTGGCCCATTCTAACCTATGAAGGAGTATTAACCAATCAGAATACGAGCGACAAAGTCCCATTATATCCTATGGAGAAGTTTGGACCAATCAAAATCAAAGACGGGACAGTTCAAAATACAGTAAAAAGACAGAAAAGAGCTGATTGGCTGAGCTAGCGGTGGCTTGGATATCCCAGCCAATCAGAGCGCGAGCTACTTCTCCCATTATAGTCTATGGAGAGATGGGCGCTCTGAAATCTCGGCGCTCAGCGCCGTGCGGCATGAAGTATTAATAAAAAAATCATTTTTATTAAGTGTAAAACATTATCACATAAAGAGCTGAAACCTTCTTTACAAATAAAGCAGTTAAAAACCCGAACAACGCGTTTACATAGGGAATTGCAATAGAGAGAATCGCCGGGAAATACAGTAATTCAAATTGTTTAAACTATTCTCATTGGTCAGCATAAACCAGCCAATCAGAATAGGAGCGACAATGTCCCATTATAACCTATGGAGGAGAATTGACCAATCAGAATAGGAGCGACAATGTCCCGTTATATCCTATGGAGAAAAAATGACCAATCATATTCCAAGGCAGGACAGTTCAAAATACAGTAAAAATGCAGAAACGAGCTGATTGGTTGAAGCGGCGGGGGCTCGTCCAGCTTAGCCAATCAGAGTGCAAGCTACTTTCTCATAGAGTTCTATGGGAAAAGAAATTCTGAGCGCGCTCTGTGATTGGCTAAGTAAAAAGAGGCGCCGTTATTTGGACCAATGGGAGAGCGAGCGACGCTCCTATGGGTTTTCTAATGCAATCTGAAATCAAACTGTACACGGCCGAAATCAAATTATAAGACTATAGAAGTGGTCCTGATGTGCATATAAAATGAATAATAATATGGGGGTAAAAAAATATTAAAATCAATAAAATCATGTTTATTTCTTTATTTTCGTTAGCCAAGTATGGGTGCAACGAAAATAAAGAAATAAACATGATTTTATTGATTTAATATTTTTTTTCGTTACCCCCATATTATCATTCGTTTTATATACACATCGGTACAACTTCTGTAGTGTTATAATTTGATTTCGGCCATGTACAGTTTTATTTCAGATTGCATTAGAAAACCCATAGGAGCGTCGCTCGCTCTCCCATTGGTCCAAATAACGGCGCCTCTTTTAACTTAGCCAATCACAGAGCGCGCTCAGAATTTCTTTTCCCCATAGAACTCTATGAGAAAGTAGCTCGCGCTCTGATTGGCTAAGCTGGACGAGCCCCCGCCGCTTCAACCAATCAGCTCGTTTCTGCATTTTTACTGTATTTTGAACTGTCCCGCCTTTGAATATGATTGGTCAATTTTTCTCCATAGGATATAATGGGACATTGTCGCTCCTATTCTGATTGGTCAATTCTCCTCCATAGGTTATAATGGGACATTGTCGCTCCTATTCTGATTGGCTGGTTTATGCCGACCAATGAGAATAGCTTAAACAATTTGAATTACTGTATTTCCCGGCAATTCTCTCTATTGCAATTCCCTATGTAGCGCCGGTCTCGGCGACAAACGCGTTGTTCGGGTTTTTAACTGCTTTATTTGTAAAGAAGGGTTCTGCTCTTTATCTGATGTTTTACATTTAATAAAAATAATTTTTTTATTAATACTTCATGCCGCACGGCGCTGAGCGCCGAGATTTCAGTGCGCCCATCTCTCCATAGACTATAATGGGAGAAGTAGCTCGCGCTCTGATTGGCTGAGCTAGCGGGGGCTTGGCTATCCCAGCCAATCAGCTCTTTTCTGTCTTTTTACTGTATTTTGAATTATCCCGCCGTGGATTCTGATTGGTCAATCCTTCCCCATAGGTTTTAATGGTTCACTGTCGCTCCTATTCTGATTGGCCGGTTTATGCCGACCAATGAGAATAGGTTTCAGAATTTGAATTACTGTATTTCCCGGCAATTTCCAATATCATAATTCTTGATATTGCGCCGTTCTAGAGTTTAGGAAAGTGATTTTTTTTTTATTATGTTTATTTTTTACGTTCAGCTCTTTTCTGACACTGTTTTCCGCCTTTATAAAGGCGATTTTTTCGGAATCATACTCCTGCTGCACGGAGCGGAGCGCCCAGATTTCTGTCGCGATCTTCTATCTTCTTCCTCCCATGTTCCGATACTGCTTCTCTTTGCCTCTGTCGGAGGATTTAAACCAAAAAAAAACAGGTCTGCCTGTCGGAGCTGCCGAGCGCTGCACTGCGCCTCGCTTTGCCGACTCTCCATCGTTCATGCCTCGGAGTTTTCGAGCGCGCCGCGTCCCGCCCTGGAACGCCTACCCCGTGCCCACTGCCCGCCCCTTCGTGCGGGACGCAGCTGAAAGTGGCGAGCACTGCGCCTAACACTGAATCCCCGCGTCCGACAGCGGGAATCGGGCTGGGAGGCGCAGTATACGCCAAAAAACGGGCGAAAAGCCCGATCATACATGTCGCCCAAGGTGTTCTTCTCCTTTTTTAATATAACCTTCTGGTTGAGTCATATACACCTCTTCTTCAATGTCACCATTTAGAAAAGCTGTCTTAATTTCAAAATGTCTAACTTTCATGCTTTGCACCGCTGCTACAGACATTAAGGGCGACATGTATGAAGGGGCTTTACGCCAGCTTTCTGGCGTACACTGCGCCTCCCAGCCCGAAACCCGCTGTCGGACGCAGCGGTCGGCACTGTCGGCTGCGGTCCGCATGGGGGGGCGGGCAGGGGGCGGGGAGGGGGCGCGGTGGGGCGGTGAAAGGCTTTCCCGGGGGGCGGGACGCGGCGCGCTCGTATAGTCCGAGGCATGTACCATCGCGGCTCGCCAAATCGCGGCGCTCGGCAGCTCCGACAAGCAGACCGGGTTTTTTTTGGTCTAAATCCTCAGGCAGAGGCGAAGTGAAGCAGGATCGGAACATGCGAGGAAGCGGATCGAAGATCGCGACAGAAGTTCTCGGCGCTCCGCTCCGTGCAGCAGGAGTGTGATTCCCGAAAAAATCGCCTTTATAAAGGCGGAAAACAGTATCAGAAAGGAGCTGAATGTACAAAATAACTAATTAAAAAAAAAAACTTTTTCCCCCAAACTCTAGAACGGCACAATATCAAGAAATATGATATTGGAAATTGCCGGGAAATACAGTAATTCAAATTCTGAAACCTATTCTCATTGGTGGGGCAGAAACCGGCCAATCAAATAGGAGCGACAGTAAACCCATTAAAAACCTATGGGGAAGAATTGACCAATCAAAATCCATGGTGGGACAGTTCAAAATACAGTAAAAATGCTGCAAAGAGCTGTTTGGGCGAGCTAGCGGGGGGCTCGCCTAGCTCAGCCAATCAGAATAGGAGCGACAAAGCCCCATTCTATCCTATGGAGGGGGTTTTAGGCCCAATCAGAATCCACGGCGGGATAATTCAAAATACAGTAAAAAGACAAAAAAAGAGCTGATTGGCTGAGCTAGCGGGAGCTTGGCTATCCCAGCCAATCAGAGCGCGAGCTACTTCTCCCATTATAGTCTATGGAGAGATGGGCGCCCTGAAATCTCGGCGCTCAGCGCCGTGCGGCATGAAGTATTAATAAAAAAATTATTTTTATTAAGTGTAATACATGATCAGATAAAGAGCAGAACAATTGGCTCTCAAAAAAAAAAAAAAAAAAAAAAAAAAGCAGATGTGTATATAAACGATGTGTATATAAAAGGAATACTAATATGTGGCTAACGAAAAAAAAAATATTAATTCCAAAAAAATCAGGTTTATTTCTTTATTTTCGTTAGCCAAGGATTAATAGTATGGGTGCATTGAAAATAAAGAAATAAACATGATTTTAGGGAAGTAATATTTTTTTTTCGTTAGCCACATATTAGTATTCGTTGTATATACACATCGTGACAACTTGTGTAGTGTTATAATGTGATTTCGGCCATATACAGTTTGATTTCAGATTGCATTAGAAAACCCATAGGAGCGTCGCTCGCTCTCCCATTGGTCCAAATTACGGCGGCTCTTTGAAATTAGCCAATCACAGAGCGCGCTCAGAATTTCTTTTCCCCATAGAACTCTATGAGAAAGTAGCTCGCGCTCTGATTGGCTAAGATGGACGAGCCCCCTCCGCTTCAACCAATCAGCTCGTTTCTGCCTTTTTACTGTATTTTGAACTGTCCTGCCTTTGAATATTGGTCCATTTTTCGCCATAGGCTAGAATGGGACTTTGTCGCTCCTATTCTGATTGGTCAATTCTCCTCCATAGGATAGAATGGGACTTTGTCGCTCCTATTCTGATTGGCTGGTTTATGCCGACCAATGAGAATAGCTGAAACAATTTGAATTACTGTATTTCCCGGCAATTCTCTCTATGGCAATTCCCTAAGTAGCGCTGGTCTCGGCGACAAACGCGTTGTTCGGGTTTTTAACTTGCTTTATTTTTATACAATTTTCTGCTCTTTATCTGATCATGTAATTACACTTAATAAAAATAATTTTTTTATTAATAACTTCATGTCGCACGGCGCTGAGCGCCGAGATTTCGGGGCGCCCAAATCTCCCCATAGACTATAATGGGAGAAGTAGCTCGCGCTCTGATTGGCTGGGATAGCCAAGCTCCCGCTAGCTCAGCCAATCAGCTCTTTTCTGTCTTTTTACTGTATTTTGAATTATCCCGCCTGGATTCTGATTGGTCCAAACTCCTCCATAGGCTAGAATGGGGCTTTGTCGCTCCTATTCTGATTGGTCTAAACTTCTCCATGGGCTAGAATGGGACTTTGTCGCTCCTATTTCTGATTGGCTGAGCTAGGCGAGCCCCGCTAGCTCAGCCAATCAGCTCTTTGCTGTTTTTTTTACTGTATTTTGAATTATCCCGCCGTGGTTTTCGATTGGGTCCAAACTCCTCCATAGGCTAGAATGGGGCTTTGTCGCTCCTATTCTGATTGGTTTTAAACGTCTCCATAGGCTGAAGGGGCTTTGTCGCTCCTATTCTGTTTTGGCGGTTTATGCCGATAAATGAGAATAGGTTTCAGGATTTGAAATTACTGTATTTCCGGCAATTTCCAATATCATATTTCTTGATATTGTGCCGTTCTCGATTTTGGGGAAAGTGATTTTATTTTTTAAAAAGTGTATTTTGTACATTTCAGCTCCTTTCTGACACTGTTTCCGCCTTTATAAAGGCGATTTTTTCGGGAATCACACTCCTTGCGCACGGAGCGGAGGCCGAGACTTCTGTCGCGATCTTCGATCCGCTTCCTCGACTGTTTCGATCCTGCTTTACTTCACCCGTCCGGAGGATTTAGACCCAAAAAAATGTAGAACGCCTTTATAAAGGGGATTTTTGCTTCATACTCCGCACCGACATCTGGAATATTTCCCCGCCGCTCCAGCCTGTCTCGCATCGGAAAACAGATTCTCGGGGCAGTCCCGCACGGCGCCTAAGTCCCGCACTACACCCCACCACTGGCGAGGCGCGGCGACTTTTACCCGCATGTATAGTGCACTTCCTCGGACGGCGAGCATAGGCGCAGCGCCCACAGCGCCCATGTCCCCCGCACTTCGCCTCATACGCTGGCGAGGCGCGGCGGACTTTACATGACATGTATGAGCGCCGCCCGGCCGCGACATAAATCAGGCGCAGATTCCGCCGGAAAACTGGCGGAAAACGGCGCCTCGACCCGGCGGGATTCATACATGTGGCCCTAACACTCTAAATGTTGTTTGTTTAGCGACCGGAGAAAATGTTAGCATCAATAATCTTCTCCATATTTTTGTAAGTACCCTTTGCAACTAGTCTTGCCTTGAATCTATGCACTTTACCATCAGAGTCATACTTGGGGTTTTGAAAACCCACTTACATCCCATTGCTTTCTTACCCTTTGGTAGCTTGGTAATCTTCCATGTCTGAAGCTGTTGAAGAGATTCAATTTCTTCATCTGCAGCTTTAAACCATTTCTGCTTTTCATGGACTGGTAACAGTTGCATCTCTTCCCATGACTGAGGCTCTGACTCACAATGTGTCTTCACCATGTAGGACAGGCGTTTAGCTAGAATACCTTTGTTGCACCTGTTGAATCTCCTAACTGAAGGTTCAGAAGGTATTACAGATTCCTCTCCAGTAACTTGAGAGTCGACCCAAACTTCAGGGTCTTCTTCCTTGTTTTCTTGAATTTGTGACTGTGGTTGCTTATGTGGCTCAAGTGGAATTACTGGAGTAATTTCATGAAATCTGAGTGATACAGAGTTTTCATCTATTACTACATCTCTGCTGATTGTCACCTTGTTGGTCTCTGGGTACAGAATTCTGTATCCTTTTTGAGTTTCACTGTAGCCTACCAGGACTCCTTCCTTTGCATGAGCTTCCCATTTTGTATGCTTTTCTCTAGGAACATGCACAAATGCTTTACTTCCAAATATTCTTATGTGCTTTAATCCAGGCTTCTTTTTGTTCCATTGCTCATATGGAGTTTTCTTTGTAGCTTTCCCTGGTAATCTGTTTTGAAGATAGCAAGCAGTCATTATTGCTTCTCCCAAACAGGTCGTTGGTAGCTCGGCATCAAAAAGCATACTTCTTCCACTTTCACAAAGAGTTCGGTTTTTCCTCTCTGCGACACCATTCTGTTCTGGGTAGTATGGTATGGTAGTCTGGAAAAACATTCCATTTCTTTTTTAATATGGTTGTGTCTTTCCCCTTGTGTATTCAGTTCCATTGTCAGCACGCAATGTCTTTGGCATTCTTCCAAATTTGTTGGATACTTTAGCCCAGGTACTCTTCTAGTTTCTCTGCAACTTCATCTTTGCTGTGAAGCAAGTATACAATTGTATATCTGGAGTAATCATCAATAAATATGAGGAAATGTCTCTTCTTTCCAGGTGTTTGCGTATTCATTGGACCACACACATCTGTATGAATCAAGTCCAGTGGCTGTGCTGATGTAGTGGTGCTGTGTTTAGGAAACGATTTCCATGTTATTTTACCTTTAAGGCAGCTAGTACAGCTCATCTTCTGACTGCATTGGTCAATTGTACCGCCGTTAGCAAGCTCTTCCTGACCTCGCTTTCTTATTGCTTCTGGGTCACTATGCCCAAACGCGATGCCACACATGGATGCAATTCTCATGTTCTTGTTTGACAGTAATAAACAGCCTCCTGGTATTGTAACTGGTACAATCCATCTTTGATATTTCCTTTCGTAAGAGTATGACCCTCTCTTGTGATGATGCAGCTGTCATCCATAAAAGTAACTGCATTCCCCTGTCTTGTGAGTTTCTTCACTGATAACAAGTAGCTTTCAAGACTTAGAACATAGAGCACATCCTTTACTTGGATCTTTCTGGTTTCTGTTGGAGAGACTTGGCAGTGGAGGTAGCAATCTCCTATTCCTTCTGAAGTTATATACTGACCATTGGCTAAGATGACTTTTTCTGATCTGCTTTGGTCCAGGTTAGAAAAGAAACTTCGGTTATTTGTCATGTGTCTTGTGGCACCGGAGTCTATGCACCATACATGTCTTGCTGATCTGCCTGCACTTGTATTAAATGCTGATTCAGCACACACAGTGTCCTTTTCTTCTTCTATAGCACTTTTGGCTTTCTGATTGTTCCCTTTTCCTTTAAGCTGATTAATTTTTGCTTTCCAGACTCTGCAATTTGCCTTTAAATGACCAGGTTTCTTGCATACAAAGTAATCATGTGTTTCCTTTACATGTGTTACGATACTGGTGTGTATGGCTGGAGTCCAATGGCAGGGGCTAAGACACAAACACAAGGAGGCACTGGAGTCTTGATCTGGAACAGCAGGAGAAGGCAAGGATCCAAGGTGAGGAGTAGCAGGAGACTGACGAGCGGTAAGCAGGTCACTCGAGGTTTGCAGGGTGGACTGCGAGGAGAGGAACAAACTGGAAGGTGAGTTCCTAGGCGAGAGGACTGTAAGCTAAGCAGGAGCTAGGACACAATACCAAAGCAGGAGTAACAGGCTTGAGTAGTTTATATAGGACCTGGGACAGGAAACAAGATGGCAACCAGCTGAGACACGATCCACCATCTTGACTGAGGGCAAACTTAAGGGCAAACACAGTAGCAAGTTCCACGGTATAGCAGGAGCTTCCTGACAACATGACTCTTATGTGTTGTATGATCCTGAGTCTTTAATGCAGATTCTGCGGTGGACACATCACTGCTGCTTGTACTCTCTGTTTTTCTCTTGTATTCATCCACAAGCTTACCTTTAACATACTCTAATGTGAGCTCATCATCTGGCCGTTCATCTAGTACGGTGACCAGTGTGTCATAGCTTTCTGGGAGACCGCTGAATAACAGTGCAGCAACATGGAAGTCTTTTATGTCTTCTCCTATTCCGCGCAGATGCTCCACTATTTCTAGGGTGTCTCTGATGTAGTCCTGCATATTCTCGCCCTTACTTAACTTGGACTGATACAGTTTCCTCATTAGATAAAGCTTATTGCTGAGATTTGTTCTTTCATGCACTTTCTGTAGCTCTTCCCACATGTCCTTGCAGTGTTGCATTTGCATCTGTGTACAATCTGGTCATCATCCATAGTGAGGGAGCTCGTGCTCTGTGCTTTCTGATCCTTCTCTATCCATTCCTCTGATGGAAGATCAGGCTTGGGCTCCTGTGTGTATATCCACGTACCTTCTCTTATTAGAAGCATCTTCACCTTGAATTTCCAGGATTGGTAGTTCTGGTTTGTCAGGCTTGGCAGTGAGAATTTCACAGGGTTGGTGCTAGCAGCCATCTTATCTTCTTACTGTTCACACTTTACTGTTGTACTGGGATACTGGAAAACTTGGATACTGGGCTCATAACCTGTTAGCAGCAGATTATCCAGATCATTCTCCAGTAATTGAACAGCAAGAGGAACTTTATTCATGAACAGAACGAGCATAACTTCTCAGCACACATGAGAACATGTCTTCACTTATCAGTCTATCTGCAGTAAGTAACATCTGAGCTGTCTCTTCCTCTCACAGTTTTTTTTTTAAAAGCCTAACTTTATTAACAATAACAATATCTCTAGAAAAAGGCTTACACATGCAATGCATACAGAAGTGGTTGTTGCACACAGTAATAAGTATTATTCCAACAGATCTAATGTGATGTCATCAAAGCTCGCTCCCCTCTCCAGTAATATGTCTGCTATTACCACAGATAAGAATGATCTAATGTGACGTCATCAGAGCTCGCTCCTCTCTCCAGTCACATCATCAGTCATGTTATTACTGTAGATAATAATGATGTAATGTGACATCATCAGAGCTCCCTCCCCTCTCCAGTCATATCATGTTATTACTATAGATAAGAATGATGTAATGTGACATCAGAGCCCCCTCCCCTCTCCAGTTATATCATGTTATTACCATATATAAGACAGATGTAAAGTGACAGAGCCCCCTCCCCTCTCCAGTCATAGCATGTTATTACCATAGATAAGAATGATGTAATGTGACATCATCAGATCCCCCTCCCGTTTCCAGTCATATCATCTGTTATTACCATAGATAAGAATGATGTAATGTGACATCATCAGATCCCCCTCCCTTCTCCAGTCATATCATCTGTTATTACTGTCAAGTTGATGATTTCGGAAAAAACATTGAAATCAGTTCTATCATCATATCTTTAGCAAGTTCACCAGGTATTGTGTTCTAACTGCTCTTTATTTGCCTTTATTGCAGATATTCTCTACATAGCTTTCCTTGAAACAGATGCATTGCCTGCTTACAGCAAGAGGATCAAGGCCTCCCTCCTCCCTCGGATGATACAGAGGAAAGTTCGGGAATGTGTCTTATCAACTAAGGCCTAATGCGTAGATGCAAATTATAACCTGTCTCCTAGCGACCGCCAATTAACCAATCCTATAGTGATAGAATAGTCATGTGATTAAACGTTCTATTGGACTGTAACTTACGGTGATTAAATCAGTTTTATGTCCCAGACCCGAACGGTATGGAGTGTATTTCTCGAGCTGTCGACAGCTGTAATAATATAATTCAGAAGGAGACATCTAATTGGAAAAGGAGTAGAGAGAAAAGATATTTCTACACCTAATTTATTATCTTGACATTACCATAGATAAGAATGATGTAATGTGACATCATCAGAGCCCCCTCCCCTCTCCAGTCATATCATCTGTTATTACCATAGATAAGAATGATGTAATGTGACATCATCAGATCCCCCTCCCTTCTCCAGTCATGTCATATCTGTTGTTACAATAGATAAGAATTATGTAAAGTGACATCATCAGAATCTCTTACCTCTCCAGTAAACTGGGAGATTATCTCTATTGTGAGATTTAATATACTTTCTGCCATCTTGTCTCTGTCACCATTCATTCTTGTCAAGTCAATCAGGAAAATTATCCTATATAGATAATATTAGCAGAGAGGATCCTATATTGTAGAGACCTGAATGGAAAGAAGATTAGACAATATAAAAACCACAGAAAATCCCATGTAAAATAAACAATTACTGCAGATAATAAGGGGAAACGTGAGATATTACAATGCAGATGTTGTGTTCTCTCTCTTGGATGGATTGGAACATGAGTTGAATAGCTTGTATAGAAAGCTTAGTCATGTTCAGTGTCACAGAGCACTGTATCCTCACATGAGCGCTCCCCCATCATTGGTCACAGCGGGGTTACCAGTATTTATGGCCTGTGACCGCTGTAGACCATCACAAGCAGCAGTGATCACATGACATATATAATGGCTACCAATGTTGTTGTTCTGTAGTTTAACCAGAGACTGAAGGAGACACAGGGGCATCGGGGCTGGACCGGACGGGATGTAACAGAGGTTTTGGAATTTTAACAGACATTCAGCTGTGATACCTCGCCCGGGGATCCATCACAGACTGGTGCCGAGTCATCTAGAATGGGTAGGATTTGGGTACAGGAATCCTTCTTTATTATAAACGAGAAAATATCAAGAGCCGAGACTGGAGGAAGGAGATTGAAAGTGTCGCAACTGTTATAGCAGTGATAGAAAGTATGTGAACTTGAATATACTATGGCTTTGGGCCATTTGCTTGGTTTAGCGAGTGTCATGCTTATTCTACTGAATACATTATCTCACTTCTGAACTGAAGGCTACACGTCTGTGAGGATGAGAATGCGGGCACACTTCCACATGCCAGAACATACCCATATTACCCATATTAGTTATGTTCCACCCAGTATACATAAGTTAGGATGCATTCCAGTACTAACTTAATATTAGTTACTAGTCTAAGAAAATGGTGCCTCATTAAAATTTTCAAAAATATAAAATGTTTGGATTTTTTTTACAATACTATAACATAACATATTAAAAACTGATGCGAGCTGTTAGTAAACCGGAACCTGCTATAGATTCTGTGTTTTGGGTTTCTGTGTATGCTCATGCTCAAATTTTCTTTTTTTTTTTCTTTTGAATTACACTACGATGGTATACTGGTCCGGTTGTGATCACAGAATCTATGGCAATTTTGAACAAGGACTGGACTAAAGGCGTTACCACACCTGGGGAGGAATCTGGACAGACAGAACTACACAAGCTCCGGTAAGAAGCTTTGATTCTTACAACTAAAATCTGTCTCTCCTGTTATGGTCCCCCCTTTTGGGTAAGATGCATATTAAGGGTTTGTTTCTGTGTGTAGTCCAATACTATTTGTGATAAGAACCCGTTGTTGCCCTCTCAGTGTTGGCGTTGGGTAGAGAGACTGAGTGACTGAAAGGTCAAGCAGACTCAGCTCCACAATGAGGCTTTGCTGTGATCACTAAGGACTGAGTAGTGTCTGTGAAAGTCTTGTGGTTATCTTTTGTACCTTTTTGTAAGGGGACTGCTAACTGGAGCCACAAACAGCTGGTGTCAACATACTTTACCCTGAGCACAATACAAGGACCCACTGAATGGAAGCACTGACTTTGCTTGGATACGCCTTCATCTGTGTCATACTCCTTGTGTGCATATTGTATTACCTGATAGAGAAATGCTGCCCCAGAATGCAGAGTTTTGAGCAGAGATAGAGCCCATAGGTTCTGGGACCCAGAGAGAGGCCGGAAAAAAATATATCTAGAAATTGAAATAAGTTCTGAATAAGATAAGGTTAGGAGTCCTTGCCAGAGCCAGGAGACTGAAAATGGCGAATCAGTAGGAACCTCGAGTCAGAAGCCCAGAGGTTTACCTACAGCTGCTATCGTACAGCAACAAGAAGAAAGAAAGGCAGCCAAACAGATGCATACGTTAACAAAGGGATTAGGTAAGCCACCAGGAGGAAAGTTAGACTCCAGGGAGTTTGAAAAGGCATATAGAAAGCATGGGGGTAGCTTCAGGATAATAACTACACACGCTTCTCTGTGTAAGAAGGTAGCGAAGGTAGTGAAGAAAGGAGGCAACTAAGGGCTAATCCAAAGTCTGCTAACACTGAAAACTCCCAGGGTGTGATGTACTGCAGCAGCTCACGAGCAGAGGAGAGAGAATGGGAGTCGAAGTTATCACAGGCCCTTTTCTCAGCCTACATGTTTGTACCGCTGCACGTTTATTTATAATAAAGCATTCTCACTTGAAGCCATGGTGCCGGATCTAAATGTTTCCCTGCTTGGATTGAGCTCGGTTGGGCGAAACGAAGAGCAGGTGTATTCACTCAAAGCCTGAGTTTCTGCTGTGGAGCTGCAGCGTGTCCGTGCCGGGCATTGTGAGTATTTACAAGGGATTATAGACTACGGAGAGACCAGAAGAACTAAAGGTGAGCCACAAATCTATATGAACTGTGTTACTTATTGCGATTCAGCTCAAAAGGATTTCCCTTCAGAGGTACGCCGTTATTTTTGTGATCGTTATCCCTTGTTACACTATACAACAAGTTACATTACGGCAGCAGTACTTACTGTATATACATGTATATTACCTCCTCCTTTATATAAAATCATATTTTGCTAAACCTGGAGAACAACAAAAGGCTAAGTGCCAGCTAGCCTACATGTTTGTACCGCTGCACGTTTATTTATAATAAAGCATTCTCACTTGAAGCCGTGGTGCCGGATCTAAATGTTTCCCTGCTTGGATTGAGCTCAGTTGGGCGAAACGAAGAGCAGGTGTATTCACTCAAAGCCTGAGTTTCTGCTGTGGAGCTGCAGCGTGTCCGTGCCGGGCATCGTGAGTATTTACAAGGGATTATAGACTACGGAGAGACCAGAAGAACTGAAGGTGAGCCACAAATCTATATGAACTATGTTACTTGTCTCAGTTGCTGTGGCTGTTGTTTGTGTGCACGCGGCTTACACATGGGTAGTGCTGGTGGCTTGCACTCTGTTGCTCGCAGACCCCAAACTTTCGGGCTGCAGATTTTCCATCTCCCGCAGTATAGACGATTCATCTCCAAAGTATCATTGGGGCTCCAGACTAAGCGGATCAGGCATCCCCACCACACAACCTCCTTCAGGTCTTGGCACAGCTTCAGCCAAAGTGCTGCTTGAGGATGACACAAAGGACGCCATCACTTTGGACCAGTGGGCCAATACTGGAGTGCTTGCCTGCTCCGTACCTCACAGAAGCTCTCACAAATTCGCTCAGGAAACTCCTCAGAGCTTTTTCTCTTGAGTCTCGCTTTCTTTAATGTATCTCTCCAAAGTGCTGTAACGCCAGCAGGAACCACAGCAATCAATGGGTTAAACGCCAGGAAGCAGAGGTTTCCCCAGCTCCCTGGTGCTTGCAGAGGCTGCACTGGGAATAGGGCTGTGAAGTACCGCTCTGTTCTCAGCTCTGCTGCGGCACCGGGAGCCGCAAACCCCGATGTCTGCAGCGACGCCAAAAGATGTAACTGCAGACGTACGACCTGCACCGCCCGACGTTAAGGGGTTAAACACTGATGTGAGCTGTTAATAAACCAGAACTTGCACTGGTATATTGGTCCGGCTGTGATCAAACAGCAAATAGAGCTGTTCTCTTATGGTGAGAAATGTTAGTGACTTCCTGTTCTGGTGCTCACATGTAAGGACACAGCAAGCAGAGCTCACATTTCCCAGCCCATAGTTCACAAGGGATTCCATGCACATATCTGCATCAGCTCCTAAACCCCGACATCCTGCTCTCCTGCAACAAGCAGTGACCTTTACACAGCAGGAGTCCGAGGTGGACGACATCTTCACCCGGCAGTGATAGATGGCAGCAAACAAAGATGCCGCTGGAGCCTCACTGCTCTACTAGAAGCAGCCAGGAAACAACGCACCAGAAGCTGCACAGTCCTGGGAGCAGGATAGTGATCAGGAGCTCATCCCCCAGGTGTATTATAAATTCTGCCCCTGCACCTCTTTTACACCAGTGCAGCAGCCCCTATGGTACAGCCCACATTCCTGTTCATAGTAACCCTGCTGGAGGTGGTAATACTGGAGAAGTTCTGCTCCTCCATAAACTACTGTTACCTGGATACCAGGGTCACATGACCAGAAGGGGGAGCAGTAATAACCCGTTCACTGCCTTGCAATAATAACCACTTTTCACTGACAGCGGCTCTACACCCCCGACACTACAGCCCCTCCCTGCAGAGTGTGCACCGCCCAGAGGGCTATAGTCACTGGGGACAGCAAGAGGTAAGGGCCAAAACAGCCAGTGAGGAAGGGGATATAATACACACATACCTCCACCTGCAGGACCAGAGTCATGTGACTGCTGTGTGCTGCCAGGACCTGTGATGATGTCACATGGAGGGGAGGAGTCATGTGACTGCTGTGTGCTGCCAGGACCTGTGGTGATGTCACATGGAGGAGATGAGTCATGGGACTGCTGTGTGCGGCCAGGACCGGTACAGATGTCACATGGAGGGAGGAGTCAGACAGTTATATGATCACCTCCCATCCACTTTCACTTCTCCCCTTAAAGGAGCGGCCTGTCACTTATTTTTACGGGCGGGTTCTGTGTTCCAGGGAAAACAACCAGTAACCAGAGCCCTCACCGCTATGATTTTACCGTATTTGTGGGGCGCACTTTGGACGCATTACAGCAGTTATACAGCAGTTATGCCCCAAAAATACACTGTGTATGTTCACACCACGTAATGTCGGTCTGTAGTTCGGCGTGTAATTGCGCTTCAATACGCCCGACATACGGGCTGACATTATGGTAATTCATAGTTCTCACTGAGAGCTAGGATTACCTGTTCTGGGGAGAATAAATATCAGAGGGACGCGCTGGCTACAGTTTTTTCTCTGTAAAAATAGATGCTGCACTCCACAATGGGGCATGAAAAATGCTGTATGAACGCAGCCCTACTGAGCAAAACTTAACACAAATGGCCCGGGCCCCGGATGTTTTGAGACCCTAGCAATGCTCCTGCAGAGGGGGGGAGTTTGATCAGCAAATTGAGATATAGAGAGGCTTATTGGATATTAAATCTAGGTACTAGAGCCCCTCATGGATGCAATTATAGAACTGATCTATTATACATTTACTAACTTGCTAAAATGTATTTAACTGTCTAAACATGTAAATTGCTATTGTATCCTTATTAGCCCCTCATGAAGGTAATTTTAGAACCAATTTATTATACATCTAACATAATGTCAAAATGTATTCTACCTGTTTAAATATGCAAATTACTATTGTGTAATCATGTGCTCCTTTTGATACGTGCCTATTGGCTACTCATTTGTTTTTAAACCCGGGAATTTTCCCCCGTCTTATAGCTGTGACCAAGAGCCTTTGCGCACGAAACGCGTAAGCCAGGTTACTATGTTTTAGCCCCTAGTGTGTACTGCTGCAACATGTTTTGTCTTCAATAAAAGTTGTTTTATATTACCGTTAACCGGATCCGGAAGTTATGTGTGACGCTGTTGCAGAGCGAAGCAATTTCTGCCTTGTTGGATTGTGCTACAGTGCCGTGGAGCCGCGGCTTATCCGGATACAACGGGAATTCAAAAGCACAGCGCTCATTATAGAAGGACATTGAGCGGCACTAGAGGTGAGCTACATATGTATATTTTTCTCAGTATTGGACCTTATCGAACGCCTTTTCAGCGTCTAGGCTCATTAACATTGACGTTGGGTGTGTTGCCTCCAGGGCCGCTAAGACCGCCCCCGACGCCACCCTGACATTTCAGACAGAGTGTCTCCCTGAAACAAATCCTGTTTGATTGGGGTGCACAATATCTGAAAGAAAAGCTTGAAAAAGATTAGCGATAATTTTAGCTAATAATTTATAATCATGATTGAGTAGAGAGATGGGCCTATAGGACGTAAGGAGGGTGGATTCTTGTTGGGCTTCAAGATTAAAGTGGTCCTGGAGTCAGAGAAGGATTCCACTGCTCGGGAGCATAGAAAAATATCATTAAATAAGTTGGACAAATGTGGGGCGACCTCAAACTTAAGAATTTTGTAGAACTCGGCTTGGAAGCCGTCCGGTCCCGGTGCCTTCCCATTGCTGGTTGACGCCATAACACTGTGCACTGTGCACCGATATCTCCCTCTCTAGGTCAGTACGTTGGTCCGCCGTTATACCCAGTAACTGAATGCCATCCAGAAATGACGATACCTTATTAGTATCATGGGGATTAGCCCTATACAACTCTTCATAGTAATCTATAAATGCCTTCTCTATATCCGTTGAGTCTTTAAGCAAACGACCAGAATGGAGACATTTTATTGATGCATGGGCATTGTGGCTTCCACGGCCGCATCATTCTTGCCAGAATTGCACCTTGTCTTCCCCCCCCCATCTATAGAACTTGTTCTGTGCAGCCCTAACTTGCCATACTGCCCGACCCTGTAAGAAGGTCTCAAATAAATCCTTGGCTTCTTTGAATCACTCTTTCGTTTGTGGGGTAGCGGAAGCCATGTGTTCTGCCTGGGCGGCCCTCAATCGCCCATGCAAGATTTTATATTTCTCATTGGATGCCTTGCGCTTTGCACTTACATAGCTGATAATGTTACCTCTGAGAACAGCCTTGGCCGCCTGCCATAACAGCAAGGGGTCACTTTCATGTACGCTATTATCGCTGTACGCTAAGTACTGCCTCCAATGGACACGCAGGAAGTCCCTAAATTCCTTGGACTCGTACAGATAGCTGGGAAATTTCCATGTTTTTTATGCTGTGCAAAGTCTGGCCTTTCAAGTATCAGGGCTATGGGTCCATGGACTGAAACAGTGATTGCGTGAATCTCCGAGTCAACCACTTCAGAACAAAAGGAGGCCGAGACCAGCGCCAAGTCAATGCGTGAGAAGGTATCATGTACCGCCGAATAATATGTATAAGACCTATCCGTTGGGTTGGTAGCCCTCCAGTGGTCATACACCTCCAGCATGTCCATCAGAAGCAGCACAGATGGATGAATGACATCCCTCTTCAAAGCTTGGCCCGATCTATCCCACCTGGGATTTGGTGCGAGATTGAAATCACCCAATATTAGTAGATTTATGTGGTCCCTCTGGAGCAGAAACCCTGCAACCTCCGCAAAAAATTGATCATTGGGCTGATTTGGAGCGTACAGGTTGAAAATAGTGTACACCTTATGTGTTATCTGCACTCTAAAATATACAAACCGCCCTTCCTTGTCACCGTATTGGTCCTCAATCTCTTGTACCAGACCCTTCCTGAAATATACCGCCACACCTCTCGACTTGGTTTTGTAAGTGGCTACCACCGGGGGATCAAGCCATGAAGCTCGTATCGGGATATAACTATCTGTCTTCCAGTGAGTCTCCTGGAGACAGATTACATCCGCTTTTAATTTCTTCAACTGGGATAAGATCTTTCTAAGTTTCTCCGGCTTATTGAGTCCTGCAACATTCCATGAGATTACATTTAATATAGGATGGGGGCTCTCTCCCTCTTCCGTGACAGTGATATTACTCATCCTGTATCTCTAAAAGGGGGGACATAGACAAGAAACAATCTAAGAAGTGGCAGATCCTAGTGTCCCAGCAAGCACCCAGACCTACCTGGAACCACCAGGGAGGACGGCTACTTAGAGCCCAGAGGGGGGGACTTGGACAGTGCGCTCCCATTTTAAACCCAAAGTTGAACCGTTGTGAATACGCAACCAATAGTAATAGAATGATTAAATTTGCCAACATGGCAGCATCAGAATTCCATGCAACCTCTAATCAATAGAAACATAGTCAGCGTTTTTAAACTTTCCACTCTCAAGCATATAAACTCCATATACCAAGAGATAGTATCTATCTTATCAGCTAATCTCACAATATGTCAGATGTGCTCCTTCCCATTAGTCAACACCCGGCAGGAAGTGTTTGGCCACTTCCTCTGGCGTCTCATGTGACCAATCGTCCGTTTTCCTGTACCCTTAATTTAGCAGGATACACCAGCTGAAATCGGACATTATGGTCATGAAGATGTTTACAGACATCATGAAAGGCTTTCCTTCTGAGAGACACACTTGTGTGTAGAAATCCTGAAAAATCTGGATCCTTTTTCCCAGAACCTGCACGTCCCTCTTTTGTCTGTAGGCCCTTAAAAATTGTTCTTTAATAGACCAATTATGAAAGCGTGCTATGATTGGTCTGGGTCTGCCTCTCTGCTCTCTCTGTTGCCTACGTCTATGGACCCTGTCAATGAGGAGGGGGTCCCGGGGAAATTCCAGCTCCAAGGCCGCCATCAGGTTCCTAACTAAGTACAAAGCCAGCTGATCCGGGAGAACTTGTTCAGGTACTCCCACGAACCTCAAATTGTTACGCCTTTCTCTGTTCTCCAGATCATCTAACTTCACCTGCAGGGTTTCAAGGGATGCTTGGTTAGTGGTGACAGTACTCTCAGCCCTTACAATATCTTCCTCTACTGACACAGCTCTGGACTCTAGGTCCGCAATTTTTTGTGAATTAGCCGTAATCTGAGAAAGGGCCGCTTTTATTGAGGCTTGTATTAGATCAAACCTCCTTTCCAGGGCTTGTAGGATTAAACTGGTAACCTCTTGCGCCAAGGAAAGCGCTTGAGTTTGAGCTTCCCCTAAGGCCTGATTTGGGTCTTGTGAATTGTTAACTCTAGAATCAGTGTTATCAGCTTGGCGCCCTGGTTGTGAGGATGCCATCTTGAGCTGTTTCGGGAGTCCGGATGAGCTATTTCGTGCACGTTGCGACTGCTGTGCACCGGGTAGGAGTGTACTATTGTGTTGAGATTGTACTTGTATTGAGGATCGTGTGACTCTGTTTGGCGTATTTTGTTCAAGAACTTCACACTCCCTCAGAGCTGTCTAGGGAGTGGACACCAGGGCAGAATTCTATATGTGTATAGTTTTATTTAGGCGACTCTGATATTATGGACTCATGCGATTGGCATGAGGCGATAGGTAAAAGCCCCTGTGGCAAGAGAGCTAGCCTCGGGTAATTATGGGAGAGTTGACTTATCGTTTAAAGGAAAATGAGAGTGAAGGGTCAGGTTACCGTGGAACCCCTAGATGACAATTTACATCATATTTACGAATAAGCCGTCACATGATGCATATATGTGTGTAAGGACACTGCAATGTCCTTGCTCCCTTTGGTGGCACACACCTATGCTTCAACACAGATTAATAAGTAATACTACAGTGACATCTACTGGCAGAATGCTATAATGAGCCAATTGCTCCTGGGGAGTTATGAATCTTGCTGCTGGACAGAGACACCCAGACAGCCGCGCAGACCCAGGTAAGCCAGAGGTTCGGAACCCTCGACCCTCACTTAAAGGGGTTTTGCCAGGACGTGAGTTACTTACCTCCTTATCAGCACAGAGTAGAATATAAACATATCATGCTGAGTCATGAACGCTGCAGGGGTGAGAGGGAGGGGGTGATCAAGGAGTGAGGAATAAGGGAGCGTCTCAAAACTTAACTCAAATAATAACATTACAACAGTGGATAATCTATACAGCAGACACAGGCTCATACACTGCACTTCCTCCACAGCCCCTTACAAGCTCATTCATTTTCCCTGTCATCAGATAAGAAGTGTTTCACGCAAGCGCGGCCTGTCAGCTCCTCTCGGCTCCTCTGGTCGTGTCTAATACAAACTTTCAGGTAACTAAGGGGAACTGAGAAATGATGTAGCTTTCACAGTCTTCACTATTGTTAATGACATATATTTAGAAAAGTGATTAAATACCCATTTTGGAGGATCCCACATCAACATAACATTGTGGCAAAACCCCTTTAACCACGAGACCCCTCAGCTCCAAAACCACCGTTGGCAGGATCTCCACAGTTCAGTGGCCGGCTCAGTATATCTGTTCCTGAGATATAGAGTCTCGTCCTCCTCGCAGTACTGGTTGAAAGTGGGTGTTAGGAACAAGGAAGAGGCTCACTGTCCGCCCTAATATCCCGCTGTTTGTCCTTTGTTGCGATGTTAGGGCAGAACAATAACCAGGTTCTATCTTAGGTGGTATGCAAAAATCCAGAACTCTGTAACCAGGAGAGAGATACAGGCGTAGGGTACTACCCTATGTCTTTGCAGTTTACCCGCAGGTCCGTGGCCCTCCCTCAGTCCACTATGGAGAGGAGAAGCGCGGCAAAGCACAAGTTCAATAGCGGTAAGGTACCACTCGTTCTCCCCAATATCTTCAGTGCAGATAGAACACAAACTGTGTATATGGGGATGGAGGGCCCCAGATTCTGCCCCACAGCAGCGTGGCTCAATTCCAGCGCACCCTCCAGAATATGGTAGTCACAAGTCCTGTGTAGCAGGGAATGTGCAGCTAAGAAGTGCCACAAAATGTGATTGTGTTCCCTCTGGTCAAAGGACGGACAGCCCCGTACCTAGCTGATTTGATAGAAGCGTTAGGGGTCTCCAACCCTCAGCGGCCCGCCAAACCAGATTTCTTCTATGATGCAACACGCAGGGAAAGGACTGCTGCGGCGGATAGCACCTCTGGTTCTCACTATGTGAGATGTGATAGCTCTCCCGAGCCTTGTGCGCCCTAGGTGTAGTCTGGGGCAGGATACAGTCTCTTGATGAGCCCTCCCGGGGTTGCCCAGTGCCGACCTTCTCCTGATGCGGCTCACCGCACTGGGGGTGATGTTTCCAGCTCCCACGTACCGATGCTCCCGCTCCTGGCGTGTCTGTGGGTCTCCGCACATGGTCTGCGGCACACTGCTTCTGGATTGGCTCCGGCGGCCGCCGCGTGTCAGTCCCCGCTGCCCAGCTCTAGCCACCTCTAACCGTGGTGCAGGATCCGCGTCTCTCGTCGCTGTGCGCACCGACTGTGCGGCCCAGAAGCCCAAGATGGCGTCCGGCAGTTCACTGTGGCGGGAGTTTTTCACTGGCTTTTTTTTTTTTTCCCTTCTCCTCACCGGGATTTCTGCAGCTCACGGGCTCCGGGAGGCGTACCGCTGCAAACAGGTATGCCGTCTGCCCCTATCCTCAGTCGCTACTCCTCGTACGGCGGGTTGTAAGAGCCTCTTGCAGATCTGCAGGGCGGACCCACAGCTCCAGACCAGGCAGTAGTCTCTACTACTCTGGGACTCCGGGAAGTTGAAAAATCGCGCTGCCCCTGTGCTCTAGCAGTCTTCCCCAAGCATAGACTTGCTATTTGGTGTAATTTGAAGGCAGGATAGAGTGGATAGCCTCTCGCTGGTCAGAGTCAGGCAGGAGCAGCCATAAGATGCGGCCGCACTTGACGCCCCGCCCCGGAAGTCCAGAATTTTTTAATAACATTTTTTCACTTCTTATGTTTTTATTTTGTTTTAGACCATTCACACTTAATAACTTGTTAGATGAATTCTATAGGTTATTATGTGTAGATACCTAATATGTGTAGGTTTTTTTACGTGTGTAATGTATGCACAATTACTTGTCATTAAATATTTATTATTTTATTAATTTTTTCTACATTTTTTCAGTTGGAGAACTGTTTTACATGTTTTTACACTTAGTAATGTATCAACATATTCACAAATGCTCATACATTACAATCTGTGTCAGTTAGACACAGGCAGCAGTCAGGGCAGCACACAGTCTGCCCTGATCGCTGGCTTGTTACACAGAGAGCCCTGGGGCTACTCTAGGTCCCCAGAGATGACTGTGCAGCCATTCCTGGGCTCTGTCGGGTCACCAGGAGTCCCGATCACTCGACAGACTAGGGGAAAGCCTTTTGAATATGCCACAGTCACGAACTGCGGCAATCAAAGGGCTAAGTGCCGGGTAGCGGAGGTTTCCCCCGCTCCCCAGCACTTGCAGAGGCTGTGCTGGGAATAGGGCTGTGAATTACAGCCCTGTTCTCAGTGATGCTGCGGCACCGGGTGCTGCAAACCCCGACGTCTGTGGATGGACGACCTGGAACGCCTTACGTAAAAAGTCGACAGGCAGTCGTTAAGGGGTTAAAAACTGATGTGAGCTGTTAATAAACCAGAACTTGCCACAGAATCTGTGTTCTGGGTTTCCCGGAATTCTGTTCTTTTTCATTTGGAACCGCACCGCGATGGTATATTGGTCCAGCTGTGATCACACAGCAAATAGAGCTGTTCTCTTATGGTGAGAAATTTTAGGCATGAACAAAAAGAATGAACATTATTACTAAGTAATAAAGCGATGTGGAGAAGTAAAGATGGTTTCAGGGGCTAAATAAAAGATTGAATAAATAAGACATAACATGAGTTTATAGTGGAATGAACACATATTCCATAGAAACAGGTGTCTAGCACTTTACCTGTGTATGATAGGTGGGGAATGAACAGGACTATAGGAAGCTTAGAGTGATATGAAGACATATTCCATGGAAACAGGGGGCTAGCACTTTACCTGTGCATGATAGGTGGGGAATGGACAAGATAAATAGGCAGCTAAGAGTGAAATGAACACATATTCCATAAAAACAGGTGCCTAGCACTTTTTCTTTGCATGATAGGTGGGGAATGAACAGGGTATATAGGCAGTATAGAGTGAAATGAACACATATTCCTTGGAAATCGGTGCCCTGCACTTTACCTGTGCATGATACATGGGGAATGAACAGGATAAATGGGCAATTCAGATTGAAATGAACACATATTCCGTAGAAAGAGGTCACTTGCACTTTACCTGTGCATGATAGGTGGGAAATAAACATATATATATTTTATTTTTGAATGCATTCATCCATGGAAACAGGTGTCTATGCAAATTCCATGTGTCACATAGACATTGAATGAAGATTTAATTGATATAGTTTATGTTACAATTAGGATATTTATCCAAATGCTGTGGAGAGATGCCTGATGAGGCCCACCAGTTTCCTAGCAAAACGCTTTGCATTTGTATTGCTTTTATGCTAAATAAATCTGACACATTATCTGGAATAATTGTTTCCTAAGTGTCAATTTATCTAATTTTTATAACTATATTTTTATAATCCTATTTTATCTCATTTTTGAATAGTCCGGCCCCTCACCGTTATCTATATTTTGGTCTAAGTGCTACTAGTTATCTTTTGACCTTTTATATCTATTTTACTGGATTATATTGCCAATGAGGATATATAGAATTAAATGATGTGGAATTTCATGTTATTACTAGACTTTGATTTAATCATGGATGTGTTGAGCTTATTTTGTAATTAACACCTTTTTCTCTTAAATATTTGACTAATTTTACTGTGCTTTAGCTTTCAGTGGAAAAAACATTTGTTTTAAATTTGTGCCATTGGATTGGTCACTTTTGTTTTTAGGTAATAATGTTGTTTATTATTATTCTTCAGGTAAAATGATAATGATTCTCTTTCTTTTTCTCATGGTACATCATTATGGTTTACATTGGCCTTTAATGTTGAAAATGTTAATATAGTTCTATAATACAGAGATAAACAATGCAATAGTTTTGACAGTTATTTACTATGACTACTTTACAAGCAAATACTCCCAATGCCATGTAACTATCTATGATTGACAGCCTTTGCATGTCTCTTTTTAGTGCATTCAACTGCAGATTTCACCATTTAAATCAAAATAGGTGAAATTAAATGTTTTGTTTTGTTAAGCATGTAAATATGATTTTATATACCATATATACTCGAGTACAAGCCGACCTAAATATCCAAATATATCCTGCTTTTTCCACAAAAAAACTTGAAAAACTTAACTCACTTGAGTATAAGCCTAGGGTGGAAAATGTAGCTGCTACTGGTACATTGCAAAAATAAAAATGGATACCAATAAAATTACATAGGCAGGTATAGGCAGTTTAATGTCCCCCATAGGCAGGTATAGGCAGTTTATTGTCCTCCATAGGTAGGTATAGGCAGTTTAATGTCAACCATAGGCAGGTTATAGGCAGTTTAATGTCAACCATAGGCAGGTAAAGGCAGTTTAATGTCCCCAATTGGCAGGTATAGGCAGGTATATGTCCCCCATAGGCAGGTATAGGCAAGTATATGCCCCCTATAGGCAGGTATATGTCCCCATAGGCAAATATAGGCAGGTATATGTCCCCCCCTCTATGCAGGTAGAGGCCGGTTTCTGTGGAATATGTTCGTTTCACTCTAAACTACCTATATACCCTGTTCATTTCCCACCTACCATGCACAGGTAAAATGCTAGACACCTGTTTCTATGGAATAGGTGTTCATTCCACTATAAACCCATGTTATATACTGTTTATTTAATCTTTTATTTAGCCCTTGAAACCTTCTTTACTTCTCCATAGCTCTTTATTACTTAGTAATAATGTTTATTCTTTTTGTTCAATTCTTCATGCCTTTTAGTATGTCCCAAATGTTAGTGACTTCCTGTTCTGGCGCTCACATGCGAGGACACGGCAAGCAGAGCTCACATTTCCCAGCCCGTAGTTCACAAGGGATTCCATGCACATATCTGCATCAGCTCCTAAACCCCGACACCCTGCTCTCCTGCAACAAGCAGAGACCTTTACACAGGAGTCCGAGGTGGACGACATCTTCACCCTGCAGTGATAGACGGCAGCAAACAAAGATGGCGCTGGAGCCTCACTGCTCTACTAGAAGCAGCCAGGAAACAACACACACTACAGCCCCTCCCTGCAGAGCGAGCACCGCCCAGAAGGCTATATTCACTGGGGCAGCAAGAAGTAAGGGCCAAAACAGTCAGTGAGGAAGGGGGTAATAATACACACATACCTCCACCTGCAGGACCGGAGTCATGTGACTGCAGTGTGCTTCCAGGACCTGTGGTGATGTCACATGGAGGGGAGGAGTCATATGACTGCTGTGTGCTGCCAGGACCTGTGATGATGTCACATGGAGGGGAGGAGTCATGTGACTGCTGTGTGCTGCCAGGACCTGTGGTGATGTCAGATGGAGGGGAGGAGTCATGTGACTGCTGTGTACTGCCTTGACCTGTGATGTTGTCACATGGAGGGGAAGTCATGTGACTGCTGTGTACTGCCAGGACCTGTGATGATGTCACATGTAGGGAGGAGTCAGGAAGTCACATGATCAGGTGCTGGGTGTGATTGCTGCTGTATCTACATAAGCTGAAGGATATATGTAGTTGAGGGGCGCTCATGTGTAATGTGTGTAGCTGAGTCGTGCTCGCGTGTAATGTGTGTAAAGCTGAGGCGTGCTTGCGTGTAATGTGTGTAGCTGAGGCGTGCTCGTGTGTAGCTGAGGCGTGCTTGCGTGTAATGTGCGTGTAGCTGAGGCGTGCTCGCGTGTAATGTGCGTGTAGCTGAGGCGTTCGTGCTTATTACATGCGTGTAGCTGAGGCGTGCTCGCGTGTTATGTGTGTGTAGCTGAGACATACTCGCGTGTAAGGTGCATGTAGCTGAGGCATGCTCACGTGTAATGTGCGTGTAGCTGAGGCATGCTCACGTATAATGTGCATGTAGCAGAGGTATGCTCGCGTGTAGTGTGCATGTAGCTGAGGCGTGCTCGTGTGTAACATGCGTGTAGCTGGGGCGTGCTCACGTGTAATGTGTGTGTAGCAGAGGCGTGCTCCCGTGTACTGTGCATGTAGCTGAGGTATGCTCGCGTGTAGTGTGCATGTAGCTGTGGCATGCTCGCGTGTAACGTGTGTGTAGCTGAGGCATGCTCACGTGTAATGTGTGTCGCTGAGGCGGTCTCCCGTGTAATGTGTGTGTAGCTGAGCCGTGCTCGCGTGTAATGTGTGTGTAGCTGAGGCATGCTCGCGTGTAATGTGTGTGTAGCTGAGGCGTGCTCGCGTGTAATGTGCGTGTAGCTGAGGCGTGCTCGCGTGTAATGTGCGTGTAGCTGAGGCGTGCTCGCGTGTAATGTGCGTGTAGCTGAGGCGTGCTCGCGTGTAATGTGCGTGTAGCTGAGGCGTGCTCGCGTGTAATGTGTGTGTAGCTGAGGCGTGCTCGCGTGTAATGTGGATGTAGCTGAGACATACATATGTAACAGTGCAAAATTTACAAAAGAAAGCGATGATATAGTGAGGGGTAGAGTGACCGGATCAGCAGTTTTGAAATCTGAAACTCGACTCCTACTAATAATACTAATGTTATTTATTCCAAAAAATATAAAAAAAAGATTTTTTTTTCTCTAAGTGACGAGATTAAAATTCCTCCAACCGAATCTCCCTCCTGGGTCGGCCTAAGCCAATGATCCCAAGGCTTTTTTAATGATGCGTCTTTAGAGAATTGTCTCCCTGTAACAATTGTTGTATCCTAGAGCGGCCATGATAATCGCCCGCAATAACTCCTATAACAGAGCCCCTCCAATAGGACGTAGTATCTCAACCTCCTGCCTATGGAAACCGTCTGATCTACATCCAAAACAAGGGGAGCGCATGTAAGCCTCACACTAGCAGTGAATCTGGGATGTATGTACACACTTAGGGCCACATGTATGAAAACTGTCAAGGTCTAAAACTCACAGCACCCAATCTGTAGTGCTAGTGAAATATGTGACTATTTGATATCATAATTTCCATTTCCTGTATATTAAGCTAATTATAATTTCCATTGTTGTATCACAAGTTATAATCACACAAGCTTGAATACCTTTGTTCATCTCTCAAGCCTGTAGACTTCACTTGCTTAATTTACGACCTAATGGGGCCTCATCATCTGGTTTCGGAGTGATTTTGTATTTCCTTATCTTAGACTCAGAGAGCTGGCCCCTCCATGGTACAGGATGAGGTCATACAAAAGAACTTTGTACTCTAAGTGGACACAATACATAGGTTGTGTCTGCCTGTTTTTTTGTTTAAGACTTATAAGACTAGGACAGCTTGTGGTGACTTCAAAAGCTCTGGGACCCAGCGTTAAGGACGCTTGCGCTGGTGTTGAAGTCCCTCCTGGAGTTCCCTGTTTTCGCCATTAAGCTTCTCATGGCTGAAGTTATAAAACAGGTGATGTTATAAGCTCCAAGGTGAAGTTTGTAAGTGTTTAACTTTTTTTTTTTTTTTTTAAAACAAATTTTATTGAGGTAGACCATCAACAATTACATTACTCGATTAAACATTGTTTGAGGCACCACACAAGATCAACAAACACATGCATTGTACACACATATAACAATCTCATGGTGAACAAACCTGTACTTTAGAAAATTTTGACCGCCTCCCCAAAAGTTTTTCCAGTTTCTCCCCCCTCTTTAACCCTTCCAACCCCAACCATTAACATACCTTAACTAGTTCCCCTCCCATGTGCGCAACCTACCTAACCATACTAATCTCCCACATCTAGATTTCCTAATGACCCTTTTAATTTCTCTATGAGATAATACTCGGTGTACTTGAATGGTTCTAATAAAGATTTGATATCCAGTTCTGTGTATTGTTTTGAGATAAATTGTCTCCATTTTTGAAGAGAACCTTTAGATTCTTTATCTATATTCCGCTCTACCTCTAGCTTCTCCAAATATAGTGCTTGTTTCATACTGTCCTGTATTTCAGTCTAGCCAGTGTCTCAGTAGACACTTTTTTCCTGCTAGCAATGTCACATGGATCTCTTTTGTATTTATCACCCTTTCTTCTGACCCCGCTTCGGGGGATTCTCTAGTGACATAATGGAATAAGAATCCCTGCGGATTAAACTCTATGGAGGAAAGCCAGGTTTCTTTTATGAACCAAGCGCCAGAATTTCTCGACATCCGGGCATAACCACATACAATGGTACAGATTTGCCTTCTCCAGATTGCATTTCAGACAGGCCATCAAGAACTCTGTTCCTCCTAAGCTACAAGAGATGTTAAAAGCATAGCTGGAATTATGCGCTAGGCGGAAGAGTATTTCTCTCCTTTGCTCATTTACAATGGCCTTCCGTACTAGTGTCATACCCTTCAATATCTTGTCTGTCAATTCTGAATCCTGGAGTTGAGTCTCCCAACCCCTGAAAAGGCTAGGTTCCAGGGGCTCTGTATCTTTGTTGCGCAAGCAATGATAAATTCTAGATAATGATCCCCTGCTAGGCCCTCCTTTATAAAGTTCAGAGAACTCTATTGTCTCTTCTAGAGATTGTAACTGTGACACATTGGCTCTACAGAAACTCTCTGTTTGTATTGAAAAATTTGGTTCTGACCTAATTGGTACTTTTCATCTAAATCCCTCCATTTTAGCAAAGATCCCTCCGAGGGTGACGAGATATCTCCTAATTTCCTAATTCCCTTTATTCTCAATCTCCAGATTGAGAATAGCTTATTCTCTCTTCCTGATTTAAATGCCGGCAAATCCCATAAAGGTATGTAATGTGAGATGAACATGGGCCTTCTATATAGCTTCGGAATATGTCTCCATGTGGCTAAGGTGTCCTGCAAAACCAGACTCTGTTTAGCTCCCAGGGGTTGCCATTTTAATGGAGTGTGGAGAAGAGAGATCAGACTCTCCGGGTGCACCAATTGGGACTCCAACCCCGTGTTTGAGAAGATACTGGACCTTTCCAACCAATCCTTGACATGCCACCACATAGCGGCCAGGTTGTATAGTCTAATATTTGGGATTTGTGCCCCTCCCTGCAATCTCCCCAACGTTAATTTCTTGTAGCTAATGCGAGAGCACCCACCCTTCCATACGAATTTTGCAAAGGCATTCCGAAGTTCCTTCACATCCGTGTGCTTGAGCAGCAATGGAATATTTTGCAGGGGGTAAAGCAGTCTAGCGAAGCTAACCATTTTGATCAACTGGACTCTCCCCAATATGGATAATGGTGGATCCCGCCATCTGCCTAGCTCTGCTTTGATTTTTGAGATAAGCGGGGGGTAATTCAACTGGTGCAACAAAGTCCCTCTGGTCCCAATCTTCACCCCCAAATAGGTCAGATGCTCCACCACCTCCACTCCCTTCAAGTAATGTCGGAGCCGACCATGGGGCTCCAAAGGTAACAACTGGCACTTTTCCCTATTTATTTTAAACCTGGAGAATTCCCCAAACTGTTCTAATATCTTCATCACTTTTTCTGTTTGCTCTGGCGCGTTGTTCAAGAACAGAAGCATGTCGTCTGCAAAGCATGTGACTTTCACCTCTGCTGATCCCACCCTGATCCCTTGAAAGGTATCACTATTCTTTAGAAAGACTGCCAGTGGCTCCAAAGCGATGTTGAATAGCATAGGCGAGAGGGAGGGGCCCTGCCTCGTTCCTTTTTGTAATGGGATTGAAGATTAAATAAATCCCGGTGTATTTACTTTGGCCTGAGGAGTTCTATACATTGCTTCTGAATAACTTATGAAATTTCCCGTGAAGCCCATCTTGTCTAGGACAACATTCAGCCACTTCCAGTGGACGTTGTCAAAAGCTTTCTCAGCGTCTATCCCCAGCAGCGTCTATCCCCAGCAGCGCCGGAGATGCTACTCCCTGATAATGCTTTTCTACTATGTCTAGGACCATCATTACCGTCCTAATATTTTTGACCGCCGACCTACCTTTTATAAAACCTAACTGGTGTAGTCCTTTGAGTTTGGGCATAAGAGTCGATAATCGGTTAGCTATCACCTTTGAAATTATTTTAATATCTTGGTTTATCAAAGAAATCAGTCGATAAGACTCCGGGTAAAGAGGATCCTTCCCTTTTTTTATAGATTACTTTGATATAGGCGGTATCTCCAGACGGAAGCATGGTTTTTGTCTCCATTATCTCTGAAGATACTCTGGCCAGTGTTGGGGCGATTTCTTTAACTAGGATCTTATAGAAGTCTCCTGACAGTCCATCTGGACCCGGAGCCTTAGCTTGGGGAATGTCTTTAATGACTCTTTCAATTTCTTCCATAGTGATATTGGAGTTTAGCATGTCCCTATCTGCCTCTGATAGTTTTTCAAGGTTTATATTTTTAATGAAATCTTCCCCTTTAGATATCTCATACTGTGATTGGGAATACAGGGTGGTATAATAATCCTTTAGGATTTCGTTGATTTTTTTGGGATCTTTCTCTACACTACCCTTGCCGTCCTTCATACGGAGGATACCTGACGATCCCCTGCTGATTTTGACCAAGTTGGCCATAAGCTTCCCCGACTTGTTACCAAATCTGAATAACGAGGCTCTTAGGTGATCGCCATAAAACATTTCCAACCTTTTCTGATGCATTTCAAACTCGCTTTTAGCCGACCGCCAGCCTCTGTTATTCTCAGTTGTGGGGTCCTGCAGGAACTGTGTATACGCCCTTCTCAATGTTGTGGTCGCCTTATGAAAGTTATCCTGCATTGCTTTTTTCTTCGCCGCCATGTGTGATATGATACATCCCCTGCGTACCGCTTTACCGGTATCCCAAAATAGACCTGGTGTCGTCCTATGAGCCCCATTGTCCCCTTCATACTCCTCCCGCCATCGGCGCAGAAGTTCGTTAAAGTGGTCGTCCGACTGGAGGGCGCTAGGGAAGCACCAGATTATATCGGATCCTCTGGGATGAAGATCCTTCAGAGTGAGGATCACTGGAGAGTGATCGGAGATTACCAAATCACCGATTTCGATTGAGTCAATTCCAACCATTAACGATGCATTGGCCATAAAGTAATCGATTCTTGACCAAGACAACTGTGCATGCGAATAGTGGGTGTACTGCCTCTCTTCCGGGTTAAAATGTCTCCACACATCTGTTAAGCCTGCCATATCACATAAGTCTCCTAGCATTGATTTTCTGTTAGATGTGCTATTCGATCTGGGTCCCGTATGCTTCCTGTCTATCTCATTCATTTCATCGTTAAAATCCCCTCCTATCAGCACCTTGTCGCTCCCTTCTGATAAAGTAAGGGACCTAATGTTACTAAAGAACTCCCTGTCCTTCTTGTTCGGGGCATAAGCATTAATCAATGTGATATTTCCCGCTGGGGTTTCCTGATGTACCTTGATAACTCTCCCACTATCATCCATTTCATGGTGCAATATATTGCATGGGGTGTTTCTGCTAAACAGGAGGATCACCCCTGCATTTCCCTGTACCGCCGGGGAGACTCTCACCTCTCCCACCCACATCTTCTTAAGACGATAAAAGTCACCCTCAGTGAGATGTGATTCCTGGAGCATAACAATATCCGTTTTTTGAGATATCTCAACATCATCGTTCGCTTATGGGGAGAACGTAGCCCCTTTATATTCCATGTTACTATCCGCATACTGCTCTCTGGTCTAGGATTTTTAGGAAGTGATTAGTGGTTTGATGGCTGCCCCGCACTTCCCTCCCTCTCCCAACAACCCATACCCTCAACAGAAACATAAACAAACCCTCCCTTCGACTGTGACACCTCCATTTTCCTTTCTTACAGCTATTGACTTCTATTTTTTCGTGCATTTCCGACAGCGAAAATTACTTCCTTCTAGTGTCTAAAACCAACTCTAATCTCTCCTAGTCCTCTCGTCTCCTTTGCAAGGTACTGAAACCCTCCGGTAACAATGCGAATAACAATTACAATGCAAATATCAATTATATACATTATCAGACCCGATCCCCTCCCCGCCCCACATTAATGAATGAAGACTTATATAGTCCTGCAGCACTGAGTAAGTCGGAGTCCCTCCTATCTCTTAGTCTCAACTCAGACCCTCTTGATCCCGTCATCTGAAGTAGAGTCATCTTTTCCTCGGGGTACTGTATGACCTGTAGCTTAAAGAGTTCCCCTCGGATTCTTGATTGTTCTTAGCTCTGCTAGCCTGTCTTTGGCTTCTTCTTTCTCTTTCTTTCCTTGTTTCCTCCAGGTGTTCTATATGTTCAGTCTTTTGTGAAATTCCTGCCAAGTAGACCTCTGCTTCGTCCACCGACCGACACAATAGAGGTGGACCCTGGTCAGGAAAAATCTTCAGGGTTGCTGGGTACTGCAGGTTAAAACGGATTTGGCGTTTAACTAAAGCGGTACACACGTCGGAAAATTGCCTTCTTTTCCTGGACACCTCAATTGAATAGTCCACGAATATGAGAATCTTATCCCCCCCAAAAGACAGCGGGGGTTTGTGGGCATGATAAGCTTGCATCGATAGAGTCTTTTCAAAGTAATCCAGATACTTGACAATGACCGGCCGAGGACCAACCTTTTGGCCTTCATGTGCTGGCATTCTCGGCGGGCCTATCCTATGAGCACGGTCAACTGTTAGCGGACGCTCCATTCCCAGCGCTAGTGGTATTTCCTTTGCGCAGATATCATGGAGATGTTTGAGAGGGATTGACTCGCTCAGCCCTATGATTCTGAGATTGTTCCTTCTGGAACGATTCTCTAAGTCCTCTACTTTCCCTTGCAGATACTCTGTACGCTTGGTTAATCTCTCCATCATGCTTCTCATCCCTAGCACATCATCCTCCACTCCTCCCACTCTCTCCTCCATCTCGTGGATTTGTTTGGCTTGTGTAGACACCTCAGCCTGTATGGCCATTACCGCTGAGGTAACCGCAGCTTTAATGGAGGATGTGATCATAGCTTCAAATGATGCTAGTATGTCTGGGGCTAGGAGTTTTGCCACTGTGATAGCCATGCTCTTACATGATATATTGAGTCCTGGGAGCATCTCCTCCAGCTCCCCTCACCCCCTCCTGTGCTCCCTGTGCTACTTGTGATGTCTGCTGTGTGAGTGGGAGTTCTGGCTGGGAGCTACTGGATGGCTGCTGGGTGTTGTGGCCCCCTCCCTGTACCTCCACGTCGGCTGGTTGGCATTGTTCCTCCTCCTCAGTGTCTGTAGCTGCTGCTGCCATGTTGCTGTGGCCACTCCGCGTGGTGCACGGGGGATCGGGCACCATCTTGGATCGCAGTGTCCCAGTCTGCTTTTTAGGTTTCTGCTGCACAAGGGCTCCCTGCTCCGATATCACCGCTGGCAGCGGTACTGGGATGTTCCCTGCACTGATGGCACGAACAAGTGCCGTTTTTGAGGCTGTTATGCCGCGGGGGAGCCCGTTAGAGACGGAGCGAGGCAGGAGCTCTTAGTCTCTGCTGCCGGCCATGCACGCGCCGGAACCGGAAGTCCAGTGTTTAACCTTTGTAAATACATATTTAGCAAAACTGTACCCAATGTCACACTATTTTCTGTAACCAGTTTATTCTCTTACTTATATGTTATCATTTGATCATAATTTATTGATTCCTATGTTAAATAAAATTGCGTTGTATCCTGATTGACTGGCCTTCTTTAAAGCTGTATCTAGAACCTGTATTGATAAAACTTGGCATAACAGTTGATATAATTAAAAGTTTACCATGTATGTCCAGGTTTCTATATTGTACTACTTTAACAAAAACTCTTAACAAAAACTTTTTATGTTGTAATATCCTGACTTCTATAGACTTTTTTTTTTATCATTGATCCGTCACAGTAGCTATACACATAGTTACATAGTTAGTACGGTTGAAAAGACATATGTCCATCAAGTTCAACCAAGGGTGGGGAAAATGTGGGTAAAGGGAGAAAGATAAGGAGTTTAAGTCATTTGTATACTCTTTTATTACACGCCAATATCCTGCTGGCCTTAAAGGCAGCTGATTTACACTGCATGCTGTTCTGTAGTCTATGATCTACAAGAATGCCCAGATCTTTCTCAACAAGCGATTCTCCCAGTTTTTCTCCCCCTAGGACACATGATGCCTGCAGATTATTCCTACCCGGATGCAAAACCTTACATTTATCCACATTCAACCTCATTTGCCAAGTGGACGCCCAAACACTCAGTGTGTCCAGGTCTGCTTGCACTTTAGTGTAATCTATGAAAGATGTTCATACACTACATACCGTAGCTTGGTGTCATTTGCAAAAATAGATGTGTGAGTTCTTTCATGTTGAAGAAGATTCGGTTTCTGAGTAAAACATTTGCCACAATCTGAACATGAATATGGCTTCTCTCCTGTGTGAGTTCTTTCGTGTTGAACAAGACCTGATCTCAGAGTAAAACATTTGTCGCATTCAGAACATGAATATGGCTTCTCTCCTGTGTGAATTCTTTCATGTTTATCAAGAATTGATTTCCAAGTAAAACATTTGCCACATTCTGAACACGAAAATGGCTTCACTCCTGTGTGAGTTTTTTCATGTTGAACAAGATTTGATTTCCGAGTAAAACATTTCCCACATTCTTACCATGAAAATGGCCTCTCTCCTGTATGAAATACTTCATGTTTAACAAGATTGGAATTCTGAGTAAAACATTTGCCACATTCTGAGCATGAAAATGGCTTCTCACCTGTGCGAGTTCTTTCATGTTTAACAAGAATTGATTTTTGAGTAAAACATTTGCCACATTCTGAGCATGAAAATGGGCTCTCTCCTGTGTGAGTTCTTTCATGTTGAAGAAGAAGTGATTTCCGACTAAAATATTTCCCACATTCTGAGCATGAAAATGGCTTCTCTCCTGTGTGAGTTCTTTCATGTTGAACAAGATCTGATTTCTGAGTAAAACATTTTTTCACATTCTGAGCATGAAAATAGCTTCTCTCTAGTGTGAGTTACTTCATGTTTAATAAGATGTGATTTCTGACGAAAACATTTCCCACATTCTGAGCATGAAAATGGCCTCTCTCCTGTGTGAGTTCTTTCATGTTTAACAAGACCTGATTTCTGAGTAAAACATTTGCCACATTCTGAGCATGAATATGGCTTCTCTCCTGTGTGAGTTCTTTCATGTTGAACAAGATCTGATTTCTGAGTAAAACATTTGCCACATTCTGAGCATGAAAATAGCTTCTCTCTAGTGTGAGTTCTTTCATGTTCAATAAGATGTGATTTCTTACGAAAACATTTCCCACATTCTGAGCATGAAAACAGCTTCTCTGCAGTGTGAATTCTTTCATGTTCAATAAGATGTGATTTCTGACTAAAGCATTTCCCACATTCTGAACATGAAAATGGCTTCTCTCCTGTGTAAATTCTTTGATGTCTTTCAAGATTAGATTTGTTAGTAAAACATTTTCCATATTCTGCACAGGGAAATGGCTTCTCTCCTGTGTGACATTGATGTTCTACATCCCATATGTGACTTTTATTTTGCTCAACAATCTGTGGTGAATCAGAATATGGGACCTGCTTAAAAGAATCAGTTGATAGATCATTGGAGGGATGGGCTGAGGCTATGTCTGGATAAAAAGTATGCTCTTCATGTGCATCTTGTGTGATACCACTATCGTCTGCTTTAAAATCTGACAATATATGTTTGTCTGAGCTCCTGGTACAGTCACCTGCCAAGAATAAAACAGATTTTATTACTTTTGATAAATATTACCTTTAAAGTTATATTGATATTTCATAACATTTCTGTATAAGAAAGTCCATACGAATTGCCAGGCAATGTGAGTGGTGACACAACAGATTACATTTTAACCCCTTAAGGACCCGGCTTTTTTTGTTTTGCTGACATGTTCGTTTTTCCCTCCTCGCCTTCCCAGAGCCATAACTTTTTTATTTTTCCACCTACATAGACAAATGAGGGCTTTTATTTTGCGGGACAATATGTACTTTCTAATGGTGTTATTCACTATACTATAGAATATACTGGGAAACCGCAAAAAAATTCCAAGTGGGGCGAATTGTGAAAAAAAACGTATTTTTGCCATGTTTGCGAGGGTTTTGCTTTTACGGCGTTCAATCTTTGGTCGATACAATGTGTTACCTGTATTCTAAAGGTTGATACGCATCCGGCAATGTCAAACATGTAGGGTTTCCGTTATGTTTTGGTACCGTAAAAAAATTCCAAACCTTTTCTATCTTTGAAATTTGCGCCGTGGCGCCAGTTTGTGCGACCAATAACTTTTTTGTACTAACACCTACGGACGTCAGTGAGGGTGCATTTTTTGTGGGTCGAAGTGTACTTTTTATCGCAAGCAGTTTGTAATGCATGCGACTTTTTTGATCACTTTTTTTCCATTTTTTAAGTGACGTAAAATGACCAAAAAACGCAATTTTGGCGTTTGGAATTTTTTTTCTTCCACGGTGTTCAACGTACGGGATAAATGATGTTAGATTTTTATAGAACAGACTTTTTCGGACGCAGTCATACCAAATATGTGTAACTTTTTTATTATTTTATTGTTTTTATTTGTAAAATGGGGAAATGGGGATGATTTAAACTTTTAATATTTTTTTTTGTACTTTAAAACTTTATTTATTTATTTTTTACTTTAACATTGAGGCCACCTATGGTGCTTGACCACTAGGTGGCGCGATTGTCAATACAGTCTAATGCATTGCAATGCATTAGACTGTACCAAGATGGCGGTTTCCCCACTTCCTGTCTGCGGATGGAAGTGGGGCAAACCAGGACATGGAAGTGACAGGAGCCTTCCCAAGTCGATGCCGATCACCCTCAAGATCGGTGCGGGGCACCAATCTTAATTTATTCAGACGCCGTGGCCATCTTTGCCCTGGTGTCTGACGGGTTAAACAGCACGGGCGGGAGGCGCTGCCAGCTCGCGCTGTAACGGCCGCTAACACCCAGTGGCTGTGCGGGGGGGTCGCGGAGCGATCCCCCTGCAAAGCCCCTTATGGACCCTGGGACGTACTCATCCGTCCAGGGTCCTTAAGGGGTTAACAGTAGGCCTCTGAGCAAGCACCAATAGATTGTGATGCTATGTCACTTCTGTTTTGAGGTCAGCAGCTTCCCAGAGTCATGTATCCGTGTGCCTATCACCACTGATTCCAGTAAATGCCCAAAGGAGAATTATAAAGGGATCTGTGAGTCATTAGGTGGTGTCTTGACTCAATCCCTGACTGCTACATGCTCTCCTGTAGAGAGGAGCAGGATGGTCATGTATGAAGCAGGCATGGCTTTGGCGCCAGTGTAAGGTTGGATTATCCCATGCACTTGTTTATTTAATTTTGAACACAAAACTGGGAGCGGGTAAAAAAAAGCCTTTTTTCATCCATATAATCTACATAAAAAATAGATAAAAAACAGCATGTGTGAATATAGCCTTAGTAGTAGTGGCTACCCTGTTTCCCCAAAAATAAGACAGTGTCTTATATTAATTTTTGCTCCTAAGGATGCACTGGGTCTTATTTTCAGGGGATGTTTTATTTTTCCATGAACAAGAATTCACATTTACACCTCATGAAATAACAGGAGACTAAAATACAAACACTTTCGCAAATATGCTTCATTAGGAAAGTCAAAGCATTTCACCTGTGATTCAGTTTTTTAAAAAAGCACTGGCCCTTTCAGACCGCTCTAAAGTCAGCCCAAGTGGGCACATGACAGCTTGATGGATCACTCACTGTGATGACAGCTTTGTGCTTCTGAGCTGGGAGAGTCCACTGTGCAGGGGGGAGCCTGTAAGTCTGCATCATGTTCACACCAGCAGCATTGTCATATAGAGGTCTGTTTGGTATGGAGGAGGAGGCTGAAGCAACAGGTAAACCCTGTTACACTATGTTGTGCTGTGCCTGCACCGTATGTAGTGAGAGACTGAGATCACCCTGTACAAGCAGCTCGGTCATCAGCTCCCATGCACAGATGATATCTTCCACAGCCTTGTATCTCCTGACTTACAAAGTGAAAGTAAGAACCTGTTCCCTTGTAAAACTGAGATAAATCCTCTGGATTGTTAATGACATGTATTTGAGAAAAGTCTACTTTTACCTACTATCAATTTGTGTGTGTGTGTGGAGGTGAAAGGTGCTTTTATAGCAATGACTGCTGCTCGGTCTTATTTTCAGGGGAGACCTTATATTTCTAAGCATGGGGGGGGGGAGATAAATAAATAAAAAAAAATCGTACTAGGTATTATTTTCAGGGAATGTCTTATTTTTTGGGGAAACATGGTATTAGTGCCAATACCCTTTAGCTCAAGCTATAAAAAAATATATTTTCCATACAGACATACATCCCAAAAGATCAGTCGTTCACTGTACAGTGGGTACGGAAAGTTCTCAGGCCCCTTTACATGTTTCACTCTCTTTCATTGCAGCCATTTGGTAAGATCCAAAAAGTTCATTTTTTTGCTGATTAATGTACACTTTGCCCCCCCCTCCCCAGCGGGAAAGAAAGAAAACAGAAATGGAGATATTTTTGCGAAGTTATTAAACAAGAAAAAATGAAATATCATATGGTCATAAGTATTTAGACCCTTTGTTCAGTATTGAGTAGAAACACCTTTTGAGCTAGTACAGCCATGAGGCTTCTTGGGAATGATGCAACAAGTTTTTCACACCTGGATTTGGGGGTCCTCTGCCATTCTTCCTTACAGATCCTCTCCAGTTCCCTCAGGTTGGATGCTGAACGTTGGAGGACAGCCATTTTCAAGTCTCTCCAGAGATGCTCAATTGGGTTTAGGGCAGGGCTCTGGCAGGGCCAGTGAAGAATGGACACAGAGTTGTTCTAAAGCCACTGCTTTGTTATTTTAACTGTGTGCTTAGGATTATTACCTTGTTGGAAGATGAACCTTCGGCTGAGTCTGAGGTCCAGAGCACTCTCCAAGAAGTTTTAATTCAGGATATCTCTGTACTTGGCCGCAAACACTCAGATAGCATGATGCTGCCACCACCATGTTTCACTGTTGGGATTGTATTGAGCAGGTGATGAGCAGGGCCTGGCTTTCTCCACCGCTTACAATGAACACCAAAAAGTTCAATCTTCGTCTCATTAGACCAGAGAATCTTATTTGTCATAATCTGGGAGTCCTTCATGTGTTTTTTGCAAACTGTATGCTGCTTTCATATGTCTTGCACTGAGGAGAGGCTTCTGTTGGCGACTCTGCCATAAAGCCCCGACTGGTGGAGAGCCGCAGTGATAGTTGACTTTGTAGAACTTTGTCCCATCTCCCTACTGCATCTATCGAGCTCAGCCACAGTGATCTTGGGGTTCTTCTTTTCCTCTCTCACCAAGGCTCTTCTCCCACCATTGCTTAATTTTCCTGGATGGCCAGGTCGAGAAAGAGTTGTGGTCTTCCCAAACTTCCTCCATTTTATGATTATGGAGGCCACTGTGCTCTTATGAACCTTGAGTGCTGCAGAAATTATTTTGTAGCCTTGGCCAGAGCTGTGCCTTGCCACAATTCGGCCTCTGAGCTCCTAGAGACCTCATGATTTTCAAGTGCTCTGACATTCCATGTGAGCTGTGAGGTCTTCTATAGACAGGTGTGTGCCTTTCCTAATCAAGTCCAATCAGTTTAATTAAACACAGCTGGACTCCAATGAAGGAGTAGAACCATCTCAAGGGGCATCAGAAGGAAATGGACAGCATGTAAGTTAAATATGAGTGTCACAGAAAAAGGGTCTGAATACTTATGACCATGTGATACTTCAGTTTTTCTTGTTTAGTAAATTTGCAAAAATATCTATATTTCTGGGGTTTTTTCATGATTAATGAGCAAAAAAATGAACTTTTTGGATCTTACCAAATGGCTGCAATGAAAGAGTGAAACATTTAAAGGGGTCTGAATATTTTCCATACCCACTGTATATTCTCCATACAGAAGAGGAGAAGAAGAGAAGAATCAGAGATGCTCTCTAGGTGCAGTAATCTTGTTTCACTACTAAAAAATACTAAATAAATAGCTCACTTAAAGTGGTTGTACTCTAATAGCCACAAAAATACTAGGCACTTTATACTGATCCCATTGCCATTCTGAATGCTGTCACCACTATTGCCGCGGAGAAGACAATGTCCAAACCTTGGGAATGAATGGACTAGAATTTCCAAATCCCAAGTGCCACAAGCAAAGTCCATTGGTGCTGAGTAATAAGTCTTCACAAATACAAAGAATCTTTATTAAAAAAATTTTTTTATACATAACGGCACAGACAAAATGTTTCATGTATTCATACACTGGTAGGCCCAATGAAGTTCATCAATGCATGAAACGCGTCATCCTGTCATATGTAAATAAATGGTTCTTGAAGATTCTATACATCAGTGAAGACTTATAGTCCAGCTCCAATGAGTTTTACTCATAATTATTGGGGAATCAAAATATTGTTCTCCGTTCAGTGCTGGATTTTAGTTTTATACCAAAAGCTCTTGCAAAAAATATATGAAGCAGGATCTCAGTAACACACAGTGTAGAGCAAATCCAGAGCTGTTCATCTATGAAACTCTAGACAGAAACACTTTGGGGCCACATACAATGAGCTTGGTCAGAACCCCAGAGGCTGATGTGAGATAGTGCTGTAGTTTTTAGGACAAGAGGGAGAGCGGAATAGTAAGGCGAGGGGACATCAGCTGGTTAAAGGTTTTTATCAACATAAAATTGTTATTGTCAGGGACTTGTGAGTCAGCGATATTAGATGGTGTCCGACTCACAAACTCCCTGACAGCTGCACACTCGTCAGCACACAGAAGGGCTGAGGGCAGGACCAGAATGATCATATGTACGGGACTGTGTTTACAGCACTTGCTGCCCTAGGCAGTGAGTGAATGCACCCCATTAAGGATACACTTCCAGATCGTGCATGGCCACATGTGGATAAAGGGGGCACAGTTTTTAGCTTATACTGCAGTTTTACATGATTTTTCATCCGGACTTTGGCCACTACGTGAGAGAAGGCAGGGATGGTTTATTACTGTCACAGCTCTAACTAACTCTGTATTCACTGTTAGCAATGAGTATATGTGTTCAGCTGTGCATGATCCTGATCTTATGCCCAGTCACATGGTTGCCAGGACTGGTCTACTAAAGAAGCTTCTGGGTCTTATCACATTCAGATCAACTACACAGTCAGTACTGGAGGCTGTATTCCCCCTTTAAGTAATATTATTATTATGATATATTTTAGAGCGCCATTGGTTCCAGGGCGCTGTACATTCAAGGGTGAGAGGCGGAGGTGGTGCGAGAGTGAGAGACACTGAGGGCGACATGTATGAACGAGGCTACACCCGAAGTCTGTCGTCTTTTCAGCCCGACATCTAGCGCAGCCCCGTTCGCTGTAGTTTTAGCTCGCCCACATGCCAATATCAGGCAAATTACAGAGCGCGGGAGGCGGGGAGCACCAGAACCGTATGACTCTATAGATTTATAGCTCCAGTTTGGCAATTCCAGGTGCATTAATGCTGGAACAGGTAAACCACTTTCAAAATGGTTTACCTGAGCCAGAAGTGTCACTTCTGCGCTAGAATGTGCCTGATGTAGGACCCGCAGTAGACAGGATAAATCAGGCACATTCTTCACTATTCTTATGTGCTTTAAAATTGACGTCAAAGCGCCATAGATCATACATGTCGTTCTGAATGTCTGATCAAAGAGATATGAGGAGATCCAGGAAAGGGCCAAGTCTGTGATGCAGAGGGACAAGAGGATTTGTAGCAGGAGGGAAGTGTTAAAGGCAGAGGACAAGTCTAAGAGGAGAAGCACAGAGTAGTGGCGTGAGGCTTTAGCAGTTACAAAAGCGCTGGTGACTTTGGTTAGGGCAGTTTCTGCAGAGTGTTGGGATCGGAAACCAGGTTGCAGTGGGTCAAGAAGAAAGTTGGAGGACAAATGGGAGGGCAGTTAAAGATAGACGTGCTAACAAATAAGCTACAGCAAAAATCTGCAAAAATATCCGCAGAGGTCTTTTTCTGCACAGACAGGGGGCGAAATATGTGAAATAAAGCAAAAAAAAAATCCAAATAATAAAAAGAAAAGCACTGAAAGCCCGAACTGTAAGTCTTAGCCCTGCTCCAACAGAGCTAAAACTATACATCACCTATATATAAATTGCAGAAACAGAAAAGTGAAAAAATTGCAAAACTTTAGTGATATTTTTTGCGATTAAAAACAAAACAAATAAGAAAATTAAATTTATGGATCTTTTTAACGGACACTATGAATGCAACGTTCCACACGGGAAGTTTAATCGCTAAGGCTGAAGAGGTTCATTAACCATGACAGAGCAATGTTATGATCCTAGGGAGGAATCGCTGATGTCAGGGCATAAGCCGGACAGCTGCCCTGTGGCAGTTAGAACCTCACTGATGTGCTCCCCTCCTCGCGCTTCTCTACTGATTGTCAATGACCACCTGGTTTTGTAAGCTTTATACCTACAAAATCGTGTGAGCAATGCTTAAGGTGAATATCACTGGCCTTAAAATCCAGTGGATCAAACCCTATTTTCTTTTGCCTGATTTTTACCAAGTGGAGTCAGACTATTCCCCACTTCTTACAGGTTTCCTCTTTGTCCTCTTTTATGGGCAGCTACACCATAATTTCTTAGTGAAGCTAAAAGCCCAACTCCTCTTTACTCTACAAAACCCATTACTGATTAATGTGTTTGTCAACAGTTATGAATGCAGGAGAGGAGAGGAATCACCTGGAGATGTGAGAGGCTGCAGATCCTCTATATTGACGTCCTTGTACAGATCCTTGTGTTCTTCTAAATACTCCCACTCCTCCATGGAGAAATAGACAGCGACGTCCTGACACCTTATAGGAACCTGACACACACAATGATACAATCATTACCCAGACCCCTCCAGTGGTGTTACTGTATAATGTTCCAGCATTCCCAGCAGCCTCACCTCTCCAGTCAGTAGCTCAATGATCTTGTTGCCGAGTTCTCGAATCTTCTCTTCATTAATTTCTCTCTGTACCAGGTAGTGAGGTGGGGGCACTGTGATTGGGGCCTCTATAACAGTGGACACACTAGAGGTCTTCTTCATTACTGTGTATTCCTGTTTATGGAGAGAAACATTAATAATTATCACTACAAACATTATCAGAGCCCCCGCCCCTCTACAGTCATATCATCTGTTATTACCATAGATAAGAATGATGTAATGTGACATCATCAGAGCCCCCTCCCCTCTCCAGTCATATCATCTGTTATTACCATAGATAAGAATGATGTAATGTGACATCATCAGAATCTCTTACCTCTCCAGTAAGCTGGGAGATTATCTCTATTGTGAGATTTAATATACTTTCTGCCATCTTGTTTCTGTCACCATTCATTCTATAAACTGCAGAAAGGGAAAAGTGAAAAAATAGCTAAACTTTAGTGCTATTTTTTGCAATTAAAAACAAAACAAGAAATTATATTTATGGATCTTTTTCACGGATACTGTGAATGCAGCGTTCCACACGGGAAGTTTAATCGCTAAGGCTGAAGAGGTTCATTAACCATGACAGAGCAATGATATGATCCCAGGGAAGAATCGCTGATGTCAGGGCATAAGCCGGACAGCTGCCCTGTGGCAGAACCTCACTGATGTGCTCTCCCCCTCGCAGTTCTCTACTGATTGTCAGTGACCACCTGGTTTTGTAAGCTTTATACCTACAAAATCGTGTGAGCAATGCTTAAGGTCAAAGAATATCAATGGCCTTAAAATCCAGTGGATCAAATCCTATTTTTTACCTGATTTTTACCAAGTGGAGTCAGACTATACCCCACTTCTTACAGGCTTCCTCTTTGCCCCCTTTTATGTGCAGCTACACCACGATTCCTTAGTGAAGCTAAAAGCCCAACTCATCTTTGCTCTACAGAACCCATTACTGAGTAGTGAGCTTGTGAATAGTTATGAATGCAGGAGAGGAGAGGAATTACCTGGAGATGTGAGAGGCTGCAGATCCTCTATCATGACGTCCTTGTACAGATCCTTGTGTTCTTCTAAATACTCCCACTCCTCCATGGAGAAATAGACAGCGACGTCCTGACACCTTTTATGAACCTGACACACAAAACGATACAGTCATCACCCAGACCCCTCCAGTGGTGTTACTGTGTCGCCTGATTTCTTCACTATTCTACTACTTTCTATGGCTAACACGGTACAGCATTATACTATGTATAATGTCCCAGCATTCCCAGCAGCCTCACCTCTCCAGTAAGCAGCTCAATGATCTTGTTGGCGAGTTCTAGAATCTTGTGTTCATTAATTTCTCTCTGTACCAGGTAGTGAGGTGGGGGCACTGTGATTGGGGCCTCTCTAATAGTGGGCTCGCTAGAAGTGTTCTTATTTACTGTGTATTCCTGTTTATGGAGAGAAACATTTATAATTATCACTACAAACATTTTCAGATCCCCCTCCCCTCTTCAGTCATATCATCTGTTATTACTATAGATTATAATAATGTAATGTGACATCATTAGAATCTCTCCAGTCGTATCATGTTATTACCATAAATAATAATGATATAATGTGACATTACCAGAGCCCCCTCCCCTCTCCAGTCATATCATCTGTTATTACCATTGTAGAAAGGCAAACACTACCACGTACTCTACTTTAAGCACAATATACAGGTGTAGAGAACCCTAGATCAAATGGAATAAAGTCCTGGGTATACCAATACAATATTGACCAAAACAACTACAGGTATAGCACCTAGAATAAAGATACATAAGACATAACTTTTAATTGAAAAAAGATAAAAACTGAAAAGGAAAAGAGACCCTCAAAAATACCCTGTCACAGAACTAACTACCTCAAAAATGGGGAAATCGCCCCAATAAGGGCGCCCCCACACTGGAACCTAAACTAACCCTGTCCCTAGCTACATCTAAGTGCAAAAAAAACACATATACCACAAATAAAGTGCACAAACAAAAAAAGTGCTGTGATCAAAAACAATAAAACAGACAATATACGTTGATGTTCCAAAATACTGTAAATTGATAATGCGTAACAGGAAGATAATTAATAACGCATAAATATTCCACAATATATAGCAGGTTACTGCTTGGACCCGTCTCAGTAATCAGATAGCGGGGATCCGTACATGTTTCATCTTGGACCCCGTTTTTTATCTTACCAGCCCTGTTTACCATCACTAAGGGACGTGAGTTTAATTTATTGCATACATCTTGTTTTCTTTTTTCCAGATGTTCCACATTGTTATTACCTACTGTAATTTTTTTTCCCTGATGAACCCCAGCATCTAGGGGGGAAACGCGTTGGAATATTTATGCGTTATTAATTATCTTCCTGTTACGCATTATCAATTTACAGTATTGTGGAACATCAACGTATATTGTGGAATATTTATGCGTTATTAATTATCTTCCTGTTACGCATTATCAATTTACAGTATTTTGGAACATCAACGTATATTGTCTGTTTTATTGTTTTTGATCACAGCACTTTTTTTGTTTGTGCACTTTATTTGTGGTATATGTGTCTTTTTTGCACTTAGATGTAGCTAGGGACAGGGGTAGTTTAGGTTCCAGTGTGGGGGCGCCCTTATTGGGGCGATTTCCCCATTTTTGAGGTAGTTAGTTCTGTGACAGGGTATTTTTGAGGGTCTCTTTTCCTTTTCAGTTTTTATCTTTTTCAATTAAAAGTTATGTCTTATGCATTGTAGAAAGGCACAAGGTACTATTGTTGACAGATGATATGTGTCACCGATCTGCCTGAGGTCGATGAAGTAAAACATTTACTCTGGTGTCAGCGGCAGTAGACCACTGACAAGTTTGTATTAATAGTATAACAGCAATGCCGTTATCCGGGTCGCACTTTTACTCGAGCAGTCAGAAGGGTTGGGTGGGAAGACTGCTCCCATATTCCAGGCCAGGTTTAACCAGGCACATATAAGACCAGCAGGTTCAGGTGGTGTGGCGCGTGGTTCACTGTCTGACCAAACTGCTCAATCAAGCAAGTGGTTGTGTGAGAGCCAGAGCTAGGCCTGGATAACCCTGGACACTGAGACCTACATGCAGGTTTTCTAATCCTGGGAAACAGAGTATGGTACTGTACCTATCACAGAGACTAAGTGCTGTTATGTTTGTTTTCGGCTGAAGCAAGCCTTGCCGTTTATTTTCATGTTTTTGGACTGCTCCAACAAAGCCGCAGTGTTTCAAATCCAAAAGGACTGTTATCGTTTCAGTTCATTCCTACAATTGGTGTTTTGGATCCGGCATCATCCTGTAATAAGAGACTGCAGGTTCTGGGTTAAGGCGGCTGCTACCTTAAAAAGCCAGTTGTTAAAGCACCTGGTGCAGGCCAGCACCCAACAGCAACAGGCCCATGCAGAGTCCGTGCGATCGCAGCAGGAGACTAACCAGCTCCTCATCAGGCTGATGGTCATCATGGAGGAAGCTATTCGGGCGAAGGAGACCCCAGCTACACCCCAACCGGAGGATGGACAGCAGGTGCGGAAAAGGGTACGAGACGTCTGCAGAAGATGACCCCAGAGGACGACGTGGAGGCCTTCCTTACCGTCTGTGGCAGGAATTACTGAATGGTAAAGACTTCCAACTCCTCAATGGGCAGAGGTCCTGGCCCTGTTTCTCACAGACGAGCCTTAAACTGCTTACTATGACTTATCTCTGCAGGATGCCAGCGAATACCCTAGACTGAAGTCAGAGATCCTGGCACGTCTGGGCGTGACTGTCACAGTCCGGGCACAAAGGGTGCACCAGTGGGGACAGGCCCCCGAGGTTCCAAATGTTTGATCTCCTGCACCTTGTCCAGAAATGGCTGCAGCCAGAGGTCTGTTCCCCAGCCCAGATGGTAGAAGGTCGTGCACGCTCCTCCCAAGCCAGTGTAGTGCTAGGTGGCACAAGGGAATCCCCATATGGCGGATGACTTGATAGGCTTGGTGGAGAGATATCAGGCCGTGGAGAACTCCGACCTAGGGGAATCCCAGGGAAAATTTGGGATGGCTCAACTACAGGACAAAACACTAAAAGGGGCTTTCAATAGTGTGGTGGTACTTGGTAGGTTACCTCAAGAGTCAGGGGCAGAGTAAAGATTTCCCCACTTTGCTATGAATGGAAACCTGCTGTGTCGGGTTACCAAAATCCGTGCGGAAGTGGTGGAAAAGCTTCTGGCTCCCAAACCATATAGGCCTATGGTAATGGATCTGGCCCACAGTCATGTGTTGGGGGGACACTTCTGGGCAGATAAGACCGTCGAAAGAATTCTACCCAGAGTTTACTGGCCAAGGGTGTTATCGGGAAATCCGTGATTATTGCCAGTCCTGTCCCCAGTGCCAGGTAACCTCCTGTCGCCGGTTTCCGCAGCCCGCTAATACCATTGCCTGTTATTGAAATTCCTTTTGAGAGGATAGCCATGGATTTACTGGGGGCCCTGGTAAAGTCGACTCGGGGACACCAGTATATTCTGGTCGTCATGGACTATGCCACCAGGTACCCAGAAGCTGTGCCCCTAAGAAATGCCTCCTCCAAGGTCATTGCTAGGGAGTTGTGGCACATATTCTCCAGAACAGGACTGCCGAAAGAGATCCTGACAGATCAACGGACCCTGTTCGAAAGTAATGCAAGATCTTTGTAAGGTTCTGAAGGTGACCCACTTACGCACCTATGTGTATCACCCCCAGACAGATGGCTTGGTGGAACGTTTCAACAAGACCTTAAAAGCCATGTTGAAGAAAGTAGTCGAGAAGGATGGCCGAGATTTGGACTACCTTTTGCGTTATCTTTTGTTCTCTATTAGAGAGGTTCCCCAAGCCTCCATGGGGTTCTCCCCTTTTGATTTACTTTATGGCAGATATCCTAGGGGTTTAATAGATATTGCCAATGAGACCTGGGAGAGCGAAGTCACACCCTATAAAAGTGTTGTTGAGCATGTGACCCAATTACAGGAGCGAATCGCTCAGGTACTCCCTATTGTTAAGGAGCATCTCTTACAGGCGCAGGAAGCACACGCAAGAGTCTACAACAGGGTAGCCCAGGTGAGGCAGTTTAGTCCAGGGGATCAGGTCCTGGTCGTAGTACCCACAGTAGAGAGCAAGTTCCTGGCGAAATGGCAAGGTCCAAAAAAGTTGGTTGAAAAGGTGGGGGATGTGAACTATCGGGTCCATCAGCCAGGTAAAAGGAAGCCCTATCAAGTATTGGGGACAAAATGGCCAGGAATTTGGAGGAATATTTAAACTAGGGACTGATGGGGAGGGCAACTACAAAGATAGCTTACAAGATAGTGAAGATCGGGAGCTGGGAATTAGGAATAAAGTAGGGGGTGGAGTGGAGGGAGAGGGGGTAGCAATAGTTAAAAAGATCAGGGAGAAAGGAATAAAAACTGAAAAATCTCTAAACTGCATGCTGACCAATGCCAGGAGTCTGACCAACAAAATAAATAAACTAGAAATATTAATTGCTGAAGAAAAATATGACATAGTGGGGATAAGGGAGACATGGCTGGACGAGAGCTACGACTGTGCGGTTAACCTACAGTGTTACAGTCTATTTAGAAGAGATCATAAACACCGGAAGGGGGGGGAGGTGTCTGTCTCTATGTAAAAACCTGTCTGAAGCCAACACTGCGAGAAGATATAGATACAGAAAATGAACATGTGGAATCATTACGGGTAAATATACATGGGGGTAACAACAATAATATGATAATAATAGGGGTCTGCTATAGGCCCCCAAATATAACAGAACCCATGGAAGATGTACTCCTCAGGCAAATAGATGAGGCAGCTAATCAGAATGAGGTTGTTTTTATGGGCGACTTTAACTATCCAGACATCAATTGGGAAACTGAAACCTGTAGCTCTCATAAAGGAAACAGGTTTTTGTCAATAACTAATGATAATTAACTTTGCCAAATGGTGCAGGAACCGACTAGAGGAAAGGCCCTTCTAGACTTAATATTCACTAATAGACCTGACAGAGTAACAAAGGTTCAGGTTGAGGAGCATCTCGGCAATAGTGACCAAAATATAATAAATTTCCATTTATCCTTCAAGAGATTATTTTGTCAAGGAGCCACACACACACTGAATTTTAGGAAGGCTAATTTTATTCTGCTTAGGGAGGCCCTAAACCGTATTGACTGGGACAAGGTGTTTAAAAATGGCAGAACAAATAATAAATTGGATATTTTTAAAAACTTCTTAGGCGCCCACTGTGAGAGGTACATACCTTATGGTAATAAAATAAATTTATAAACACAAGGAAAAACCAATGTGGATCAACAGGGATGTAATAAGAGGGCATTAAAAACGAAAAGAAAGCCTTTCATATACTAAACTAAAAAAATTATAAGGAAAAAAATAAATATGTAAATAATAATAAAGGCAGCAAGGATGGAACAGAAAGACATATTTCCATAGAAAGTAAAACTACCCAAAATATTTTAACTATATAAATAGAAAAAAGATTGAAACAGAAATGTTGGCCCTTTGAAAAGTACTGGGAGAGACTGTAGAGGGCGATGAGAAAAAAGCAACTGCTAAACCAATTTTTTCTTCATGTATTTACCCAGGAGGATGACCTTTCTGTTGATGAAAGCGTGATTGAGGTAAACTCCAAACTTAAATGTTTCTTGGCTAACGCTAGGAAGAAGTGCAGCTCGTCTTCAGAAAATTAAGATAGATAAATTCACAGGTTCCTGTTGGCACGTATGTCCTGAAGGGAGTTAAGTATGTCTTAGATAGGCCATTCTTAATATTTAATGGACTGTTTATAACTGAGTAGTCCCAAAGGATTGGCCATAGCTAATGTTGGTGCAAGTTCAAAAAGGGCGTCAAAAAGTGAGCATGGAAACTTTGGCCGGGTTAGTTTTTTTTTTTTTTTTTAAATATATTTATTTGTATTCCAACTATCAGACAGGTTACAGTGTTGATTGTATATAACATAGGATACATATCATTAACATTAGTGTAACATTTCTGTTATGAAAAGGTTTATAGATACATTGGAATTTACAGTTTTCCTTTTTCTAATGAAATCGGGCTATGAATCAACACTGTTAGCGTATGAAAACAATTGTTAATCGATTAGATATTCGAGTTTAGTTGTTTGACTGAGTTCAGTAGTGTAACACTTAATCAAGACAGTTGAAAAACAACATAATAAAGTGGATGTGATTTGTTTTAATAATGATATGACTAAGACATGAAACTCATGGTCTACGAAGGGTGACAAAAACTGGTTCCGCTCCTCCTTTTCTGCGCCGTGGGTATCTTCCCCCCCCCTCCCCCCCCGATTTGTTCGCACTCCTCACCGTGTTGTGCATTGACGCCTCATATATCAGGGTACGTTTCCCCAGTATCTGTCTCCACTCCCCAAGACTGTGGGTAGCGTTAGGGGAAAGGCCTTGGGTTCGGGTTATTTGGTGATTTAAGTGAATGTTGAGGTGGTTCTTTCGGTTTAAAAAATAGTTTTATGATGGCATTTAGGACAACAGTGTAGTCCCATTTGGGAGTCTTGTTATTATTATGTGTAATTAGAGCCCGATCTACCATTGACCTTGCTAAATACATGTTGTGGGATTCAAAGATGTAGGTTAATTTCTTTTCGGGTCCTGTGGCAGGGTGTCATGTTTTTTTCCCAGAGGAAGGAAGAATTTTTTGACTCTAGCTCTTTGTGCTGAGCTGCCTCTATCCAGTCCATTTTAATAGAATTGGGGGGGGAGTGTTTTTCATGAATAAGCTCTATGAAGGACCTGTTGGTTGATGCCACGATTGGAGTATGGCTTTGCGTGCTGCAGCTGCTTGAATATTGAAGTAAACGGTGTTTCCCTTGCTGTGGTAGTTGGTTAGATTGTCCACATAGCCGAAAAGGGACCATGGAATTCAGTTTTTTACAAAGGAAGGAAAAAAGCTTTGTTTGATGTATCCTATGATCGTGGTCCAAAATCTTGGATCACCGGCATTCCACAGACAGTGGGTATGAGGTCGCTCCCAGGCGACGCACACTTAAAGCTTTATCAGTCAGATATCTCCCCAATCTTAGTCCATTTAACAGAGGGGTAAGTATTTGCGTCATGCGTTATTTTAAGGTACACTTTCCATGTATTTAGCGCTGAGGGGGAGAAAACGATGTGCGTCCAACCAGAGCCTCATCACCACCTGGCGTTGGAGGGGATCCCTCGTTTCCCATTTTGCTAAATTTAAGGCCGAGAGGTCGTAGCTAATATCTTCCAGTAAATAGTTATATATGCTTGAAAGGTGAGCTTTTCGGGATGGGGGTGTGATGAGGACCCGATCAAAAACTGAATCCCAATCTTTTTCTGACCAACCCTCAAGCACTTTGTGTATATAGCTTGTTAGCTGTAAATAGTTAAAAAAAGGGATTTCGAGGTTGGGATATGTTTGTCGTAGTTCTTGTAATGTGTAAGGTTCCCTGGTGCGTTTGTTAATAAAGTCTCGGATGTGTCTCAGCCCGTTTTGGTGCCAGGCAATGAATATTTTATGTGGGGTTCCCTTTTGAAAGCATGGATTTTGGTGAAGAGATAAAGACAGTGATTTTTCTGGGTGTAAGTTTTTCAGTTGTCTGATTTTGCGCCATGCCCGCCATGTCGACATGAGTAGGGGGTTTTCTTTGGTCGATGGGAGGAGGCTAGTGTAGGGGGCGTGAAGAAAGTTTATCAAACTAATTCCAGGACAGAACAGCCGGTCCAGTCCACAGTCCGTGAAGACGTTAGTGTTTTGTGCCCAGTCAGTGACGTATCTACTCAGTGCTGCTAGGTTATACAGTTTTATGTGTAGGAACCCCAGTCCCCTGTTTAGCTTGCGTTGCGTGAGCAGGTGCATTGGAATGCGTGCCCGCCTACCGCCCCATATGAAGGTTCGGTAGAGCCGCTTGATAAGTTTTTCCTCTTTTGATTTAAGTAAAATGGGCAACATGTGAAATTTATATAGTACACGCGGGAATTCCACCATTTTTATGAAGTTACATCGGCCCATAAAAGAGATTGGGAGATTGTTCCAGCCTTTCAGAGTGTTTTGTAGTCTCGTTATGTATTTGGTTAAATTTTCCTGGTATAGGTGTTGTAAATGTTTGGTAAGCCAGATCCCTAGATTTTTTTTTTGGGCCCTTTTGCCTTTAAAGGGTATGTATGTGGCCCCAGTGGGGTTTGGGTTTCCCCCTTTTTTAAAACAATCATGCCTTCGCCTCTTATCACTTTGGGTTTTTTAATAATCCATTAGGGCCCCTTTTTCCTGTTTTGTCGTGCAGTGTGGGGGACAGCGATGTCCCCGGTTCTGATATGAACAAAAGGGGTCATCTGGAAAGGCGGATATTTTCATTTCCGGGCCCCGGGGTTCCCTGTTTCCTTTGTAGATGGGGGATTGGGGAGATATGTTTACAATAAAGGGTCTAGTGCTAATCAAAGAGAAGGGGACAAGGGACATCCTTTGGGTTTTAGTGCCTCAAAATAGGTAAAGAGGGGTGAGATATCCCCTTTGATAAAGATGGGGTAGGGGCTTTTTTTTGAAATTTTTCCCAAAAAATTTAAAGGGGAATTTTTTCCCCAAGTCCCCTCCTCCCCAGTTTTTGCTGTTGGGTAGGGCCCATGTCCCCTATCAAAGGGCCTTTTCGGCGTCAAGGCTTGGGGAAGCATTGCTTTTGGGGGTTTGGTTTTCCTTGTGTTCCTGCCAGAGACTTTTTTTTTTTTTCGCCGCCCCCCGCAGCACGAATTTCTTTTGCATGTCTATTATTTATGAAGCCTTTTTGGGGGGGGATGAATAATTTGGGGTGGGGATTGTTTTATTGGATGGGGATTTTTTTGGGTCTTTATTTTGTAATCCTGATTTAGTAAAAAAATTTTGGGCAATGATGTTACTAATGTTTGATTTTTTTGGGGGTTTTGGGAAAAAAAATATTTTTTGGAGTAAAAAAAGGTTTAATAATTTTAGTTTTATGTAGATTCATTGAAAAAGTTTTGAAAGGGTGGGTACAACCCAGCTTTTATTATCTTTTAAAAAATTTCCCCCTGGGTATCCAGGGGGGCCCGGGGTTTTTCCGTTTGCTAAATTTGAAAAGGCCCCCCTGATTTTCCTCCTCTGTTTTTTTTCGGATTCGGGGAAGGGTTTTGGTTGGTCCGGCTTTCCCCCCGGCATGGTTTTTCCCCGGAGGGGAAGCGGGGGTTTTAAGGGGGCCCGAAAGGGGTTCCCCCCCTGTTTAAGGCTTAAAAAGTACTCCAAAAATTTGCCTTTTCTATGTCTGGGGGGTCAGTTACGGAGTTTTTGTTTCAGGGACCCTTTAACCCGGGCAATGGGAGGTCTTGATTTCCATGGCTTAGTTGGGGCCAGCAAGCTTTTTTTTCCTATCCGGGTTTCCCCATCTATATAACTTTTTTTGTTTAGATGAAATGTGAGATTTTGGGGTTTCCTTTGGAGAAAAGAAATTAAGGAGGGATTGTGCTTCAATGTAATTCTTTCTTAAATCCTCTGGGGGCGTTAGGGAGTGTGTTATTTTGTATTCAAAATTTAAAAAGTGTAATTCCTAAATTTTTTTCGGTGTAGGGCCCCTTCTGCCTAAAAAACGGCAAATTTAATTTTGACCTTTCCACCCCTTTGGGCCAGTAAAGCCACACAGGGGGTTTTTTTTTTCCCCCGGGGGTTTTTGGGGTTTTTTTTTGGTTGCCCTTTTTTCAATTGAGCCCATGTGATTTTGGGGTAATTTTTAAAAGTCTTTCTGGTCACTAAGATACCCGGGGAAAAGCCGGGTGTGGGGGCCCGGGTTTGGCTTTGCCCCTTTCCCACGCAATTTTAATTAAATTGGGGCATGATTTTAAATACGATTGGGTGAATTTTTTGGAGTCTTCCACTCTGGGAAAACACGGTTTGCCAGGGGGGCCCAGGTCAATGGGGGAAAAATGAGCCCCGGGCTGGTAAAATAGAAAGGAAATTTTTGGCGTGCTGGGGGGTTTGTTCCCCGCAGGGGTTTCAAAAAACAATTCAAGCCTTTCTACATTTCCCCGGATCGAGGGATGGGGCTAGTTGCTGTCCTTTTCCCGGGTGCCTTCCTGCTGGGGGGTTGGGGGCTACGTTAAAATCCCCCTAATTAAAAGGGTTTGGGGTGGGGCCTAGATGTATGAAGATTATTTAATTTTGAAAAAAAACCAAGATTTTGGGGGCATTTTGGGGCCATAAATTTTTGACAAATGTTTTAACGTTTTTTTGGCAACCATCGCTTTTAAATACAAAAAACCTGCCCTTGGGTCTGCATTTGTTCTTCTATTTGTTGGAGTAGCCCTTTCTAAATAGTTTTCCCCCCTCGTGTTTTGGTGTGAAATTTACCAAAAAGGGGGGAAATTCAAGCCGGGGAGCCCTAATGGGGAAATGTGTGATTCCTTCCATTGGGGTTTCTTGAAAAAAAGTGATTCAGCTTTAAGTCGTTTAATAAAAACCAATCCCTTTTTGTCTCTTCTCGGGTTTTGGGGTTTTAACCCCTGCTATTTCCAGGAGAGGAGTTTTATTTTTTTTGGGTGGTGGTGTGCCCACCATAGTGTCCGGTTCGTGATCACCCGGGGTTATGTTTTGGGTGCAACAAAAGGGATTCCTTCATGATGTGGGTCCAGTAGGCCCCCCACGGGGCGCCCCCTTTCTCCTTCTGTAGCGACGAGGGGGACCCACGGGAAAAGGAGCATGACCATTACCAAAGCTGTCAAGAAAGGGAAAAAATAAAAAAGCAGCAATTTAAAAAAAAATATGCATCGTAGAATTTGGCGGGTTTACCATAAGGGCAAGTATATATTCACCCAACATTAAAAACTTTAAACCCAAAATGAAATTTTAAGTCGCCTTTGAGACGGGGGACATGTCTCATTTTTACTTGGGTTTTTTTCCTTTTGGTCCTGATTTAAGGAAAATGGGCGGCTTCCCACCCTGATTTGGGGGAAAAAAGAAAAGTGGCCCCCAGACCCTCGATTGTGAAAAATCCCCCGGGGTGCCCCCTCTGGTAAAGGAGGCCGCGTTTCCTCGGGGTCTTCATATGTAGTTTTTTGGGCCTTTTTATGGCACTCTGAGTCTTGGGGTATTGTAGCTGAAAGCGAAGGGTTTCTGGGGGGTAGGTAACTGCATCCCTCTTGAAATCCCTTTTCTTCTTTGGGTTACTTAAATTTTTGAAAAGTCCTGGTAAGGGGAGTGGCTCTTTCGCCTCGCACTGTTAAACTCTCTCTTCTGACGGGAAGCTCTCAAAAAAAACTTTCCTTTATTGACCAAATTTAAAGGGAAACTGGCAATCACTGGGGCGGGGCTTGGCTCTTTTGGGCCCTTTGGGGGGCCCATTCGGTTTAACACGTTCCACCTCAATTGGGGCCCCGGGTATGTCAAGGGGCCCCAAAGCTGTTTTTGGCTTCATTGAACAAAAGGAGGTAGTGAAACTGGGCAAATGACTCCGGGCACCCCCGGAAACTCCCAAAATTTTTCCGCGCTTTCCCCCTTTTCAAGTCGTCGAGTTTTTTTTTTTAGGCTGTTGGGTTTAAAAGGGGTTTTGGTTTGGGGGTTGTGGTTTTCCCCCATGGGGGTTTTTTCATCTTCCCGTGAGGGTCGGTTTTGGTCTCCCGTTCTATTATCTTCTGTGAGTTGTCAGTTACTTGTGCCAGAGCCGCGTTTTTTAGGCTTGAATTTATAAAGAAACGTTTGTTTCCCCCGCCGGGAGGATTGTTTGTTACCCCCTTGTGCCCCCAAAATGTTGAAATTTTTTGGGTTTTGTCAGGTGAGGTATGTTTGGTTTTTGGTGAGGCATTTTGGGGGGAGGTTGTCGCCCCCGGGCCGCCAGGGGAGGGAGTTTGGTGGGGAGCTCATGTTTGGGAGGAGATTTTTGTGGGGTTTTTTGGTAGTTTTTTTTGGGGTTTAAAGTGGGGTTTTGGGAAGATTTGTGGTTATTTCCGGGGTGGGCGTGGGACTCTGTTTTCTTTTTCTTTTTTCGTAACTATACATAAACCCCCCCAAAGTCCACTTTTAGGGCCCAAATTTTGACCACAAAAGGGTCAGTCTTGTTTTCAGAGGGAAAAAAAAGTTGGGCTGTTGGGTTTTACAACCCGCAGAAAAGCCTTTAGGAGGTTTAAGTTGAGAGAATGTGTCACATTTATGCGGTTTTTTGGAGGGAGAGTTTTGCTTCTAGGTTTGGGAGGTTGGGAAAACCTGTATACTGGTTTTACTTACATTTTGTGCAAGTTTTTTGGTTTTAAAAATCCAGTGAATATAATTTTTGGGAAATTTTGACAGAAAATTTTTATTTCTTTTTTGTAGTTTTTTAGTTTCCCCAGCGAATTATCCCGAAACACCAGTGAAAGTGCGCAATTCCAAATAAATCCCAAAAAGGGTGGCACCAGAAAAAAAATTAAAAAAAAAAAAAAAAAAAAAAAAAAGGAAAAAGAAAGGGAAAGTCCGAAATTTTGTAAACCTGGTTTTGGCGTTTTTTGAAGTAAAGCTATGGGGATTTAGTCCCCCAGGGGGAAGGTTTTAAAAAGGGTTTTCGGGGTTTTGGGTTGCGGCAGGGAGCAGTTAAGATGCAGGTTTTTTGGTATTTCAGCGGTTTTTCCTTTGGGCAGGGCACAGGGGTTCTTTGCGTCTAGTGAATAAGTCCAGCAGGTGGCGCCGGATAAGTAACAATTTGGGGGATATGTTTTTATTTCTGTGACACCGTTATGGGGGATTGTGAAGTAAATTTAATTTGGAAAAATTTATTTTTTGGGTTTAGAATTTAAAAAGGGTGCAAAGTGTTTTATTACGGGAAGTGGCAGTAAGATGGGTAATTTGTGTATTTCAGCGGGGTTTTTTTTTTAAACCCATCAAGCAAGGGATCTCTACGTTTTTAATTTTTAAACAGTTTAGGTAGGTTGTGCAGGGAGCGGTTGTTGGGGTAATAGCCGCTTTTCTAGCGGTGGTGGCAGTAATCCCCGGGGTTTAGGGATTGGTTTTAAATGCAAAAAGCAGATAGGGCTTGCCCTTTTATCTAGAGTTCTTTTGGGTGGGTTATTTGGACCCTTAGAGGTTGGGGGTGGTAGTTCAGGTTTGTCCCCGTTGGGTGCCCAAAAAAAGAAGCATGCGAAGGGGCTGTCAAAATTTGGTAATTTTCAATTTTTTACTTATTTTGCGTTTGTCAGGTCCCAATCAGGTAGGAAACTGTTAAACTTTCGTTAATTTTTTACTGGGGCCCCGTTTTTTAGCTTTTTTCCCCCCCCCTGAAGGTAAAAAGGGGGTGGAGTGACCCCGAAAGAGTGGCAGGAAAACCCCCTCTATGTCTCTCCCCGGTTTTTTGAAAGCAGAGATCTTTCAGGGGAGATTAAAGGGGTGCCGCGGTTGGAGCTGGGTATTCTTTCGTGGAGTTACCATGGAGGGAGGTATGGATGAAAATCCCGCTATGGGGGGCTTTTTTAAGGGTTTTTTGTAATTTTTGCAGGTCCTGGGAAAGATTCAAGGGTGGGCTTTCCAACCCAAAAAGGCTGCGGGGGTTTTGCGCGGGTTTTTTCCCCCCACTTTGGGTGCAAAGGGGGAGGGAAGCGGTTTAAAAGGGGGAGAGGGGGGGGGGGGAGCCTTCCCCCTCAATGACCTCGTTTTCCCCGCAGTCTCCGCGCCCCCCGCCGTCCAACCCGCCGCCGCGCAAAGGGGTCTCTCCCGTGTGGGGCTGCGGGGGGCCCAGAAGTTTGGCCCCCTTTCTTTCCCCAGGGGCCGCGGCGCCGCGCCGTTCCCTGCTGCCCCATTTTCCCCTCTTCTCGGGGCCCCCGGGGGAGTGAGTTTTGGCGCTAGGGGGATGCGGAGGGCCCAAACCCGGCGAGGCAAGCCCCCGGAAGCCGAAGTCCCCCCCTTTTTGTCCCCGGGGGAAAGGGAGATGTTTTCCTTTTGAGGCTGCGATAAGAGGCGCAAAAGCAAAATGCTGGGCCCGGCCCCCGGATTCGCGGTGCTTCTCCCCCGCCCTTTTGCCTTTGGGGATAGTGAAGGGCTCTCTGGGCTGGGGTGCCTATACTCAGGGGAGTCCCCGGGTGCTTTTAACGTGGGTTTTGTGAGGTTTTCTGCTGCTAATTCGTCCCCTTCGCGCTGCCCGGAAATCCGGGCCATTAAAAAGCGGCCATGCTTGATGCCCCGCCCCCGGAAGTGCCGGTAAGTTTAACCTCTGTTGTGGGTAAAATGTTTGAAGGTTTTCTAAGAGATGCTATTCTGAACTATGTCACTGAAAATAAATGTATAATGCCATTCCAGCATGGGTTTATGAAGGATTGGTCTTGTCAAGCTAATCTCATCAGCTTCTAAGAGGAAGTTAGTTCTGAACTGGATCGGGGAGAGGCACTGGATGTCATATAGCTAGATTTTTCTAAAGCGTTTGATATGGTGCCACATAAAAGGTTGGTAAGTAAAATGAGAATGCTTGGACTGGGGGAAAATGTGTGCAAGTGGGTAAGCAACTGGCTCAGAGATAGAAAACAAAGGGTGATAATTAACGGTACATACTCAGACAGGATCCCTGTTACTATTGGGTTATCACAGGGGTCAGTATTGGGCCATATCCTCTTTAACATTTTCATTAATGATCTGACACAGGGATTGCACAGTAGAATATCGATCTTTGCAGATGTTACTAAGCTCTGTAAAGTAATCAACACAATAGAGGATAATGTGATATTACAAAGGGACCTGGATAAGTGGACTCCTGGGCAAAGAAATGGCAGATGACGTTTAACACAGATAAATGCAAGGTTATGCACATGGGGAGGAAAAATCCATTACATGATTACATGTTAAATGGAAAAACGCTGGATAAAAGTGACATGGAGAAGGACTTAGCAGTAGAAAAATGTACATAAACCCTCACTGAAGTCCCAAAACTTGTATCCTCACAAGAAGCACCAATGCATCAGATCATCCTAAGGTGAGAGAGCCCAACTCTCACCATCCAGATCCAGAAAAGTTGAAGAAACGGATGTCAGCATAAAACTCTTCTTTAATAGTGAATCCAGAGTACACGAAATGCAACATTTCGGCTCAAAATTAGGTGATAGAGCCTTTTTCAAGCATGGAGAAGGACTTAGGAACCCTAGTGGACAGTAAACTTAATTGTAGCAGCCAGTGTCAGGCAGCAGCTGCCAAGGCAAATAGGATCATGGGGTGTATTAAAAGGGGCTTAGATGCACATGATGAGAACATTATTCTCCAACTATACAAGTCACTGGTTAGACCACATGGAATATTGTGTTTCAGTTTTGGGCACCAGTGCACAGGAAACACATTGTAGAGCTTGAACAGGTACAAAGGTGGGCAACAAAAATAATAAAAGGACTGGATGGACTGCAATACCCAGAAAGATTAGCAAGATTAGGGTTATGTAGTTTAGAGAAAAGACAACTTCAGGGGGACATAATAAATATGTTTAAATACATTAAAGGTCAATATAGAGATCTCTCCCAAGATTTATTTATACCCAGGACTGTATCTAGAACACGGGGGCGTCCTCTACATCTTGAGGAACGAAAATTTCTACTTAAACAAAGAAAGGGAGTTTTTACTGTTTAGAGCAGTGAGACTGTGGAACTCTTTGCCAGAGGAACTTGTCACGGTGAATTCAATAACAGAGTTCAAAAAGGGTTTGGATGCATTTCTGGAGTGTAATAATATAACAAGTAATAGTGACTAGGATTCTGGAGAGGGTTAGTTGATCCAGGGATTTTTCCGATTGCCAGATTGGAGTCGAGAAATAATTTTTTCCCTCAAATGAGGATAATTGGCTTCTACCTCACTGGGGTTTTTTGCCTTCCTCTGGATCAACACTTTAGCAACAGTTTAGCAAAATAGGCTGAACTGGATGGACGTCTTGTCTTTTTATAGCCTTATAAACTATGTAACTATGTAAGTATACAATGTTAACTTGCTCAAGCCATGGAAAGATATGGACCCCTCGGAGGCCTCTTGCTTGTTGTCCCAACCAGAGACCAGTATAGAGGCGGTGAAGATCGCAGAGACCTTGTCTCCGTCTCAAACCCAACAGTGCAGGCAGCTGTTGCAACAGAATAGGGACTTATTCACAGAGGCACCAAGGCTAACTCATGTTGTGGAACATGAGATCGTCACCGAGCCTCATGTGAGCCTAAATTTAAAACTTTATAGGATTCCCGAGGTCCGTAGGAAAATTGTGGCAACACAGGTGCAGAGAATGTTAAAATTAGTGGTGATAGAAGACTCTAAGAGCGGATGGTCCAGCCCCATTGTGTTAGTCCCAAAGCCCAACGGTGAGTGGCGCTTCTGCAATGACTACCGCAAGCTCAATGAGGTGTCAAAGGTGGATGCATATCCCATGCCGCTGGTGGATGAGCTTATTGAGAGGCTAGGGCCGGCCTGGTATATCACTACCCTAGACCTTTCCAAGTGGTAGTGGCAGATCCCCTTAGCCAAGGAAGCCCGGGAGAAGACGGCGTTTTCCACACCAGACAGGTCCTTCCAATACGGAAGAATGCTGTTTGGGCTGCAAGGGGCCCCTGCCACCTTCCAGAGGGCTATGGACAGGATCTTAGGTCCCCACAGGGCATATGCGTCAGCTTATCTTGATGATATAGTGATCTTCAGCCGAGATTGTGAGGTGGTTTCACCATAAATCCCAGTAAGTGTGCAATAGGGATGGAAGAGGCCCATTACTTGGGGTATATTGTTTAAAGAGGGGAGATAAAACCCACAGTTAACAGGATAGAATCCATCCAAACCTGGTCCTCTTACCAAAAAACAATTAAGAACGTTTCTAGGAATCATGGGATGTTATCGGCGGTTTATTCCTAAGTTTGCAGAGGTAGCAGTACCCCCGACTGACCTAACGAAGGGAGCCAAGTCCACCATGATCAAATGGTCCCCTGCGGCTGATGAGGCTTTCAAAAACCTGAAGTGAGCCCTATGTAGACAGCCGGTATCAGTAGCCCCAGATTTTTCACGAGAATTTGTGGTGCACACAGGTGCCTCAGAGATCGGCTTAGGAGCACTAATGTCCCAGGTTATCAATGTGGAGGAACACCCAGTGAGTTTTCACATCAGGAAGCTGTCCCCTGCAGAGCGTGATTATGCCATAAATGAGAGATAACGCTTGGCTATTAAATAGGCGCTCCGTTTCTACCACTTGGGTCGCAAATTTATGCTGGTGATGGATCATGCCCCTTTGAAATGGTTAAGGGAGAAAACGGGCAACGATGGCAGAGTCACCCGATGGTTCCTGGCCCTGCAAGATTTAAATTTTTTCGGTGGAACACAGGCCAGGCAAGCTGCAAGGGATCTAGGGTACATAATATGCTGGCTGAAGGTGCCTAGTCCCATGGCGTTGAACAGAGGGGGGGAATGAAAGAAGGCACAAGGTAATATTGTTGACGGACGTTATGTGTCACCGAACTGCCTGAGGTCGGTAAAGTAAAACCCATTTATTCTAGTGTCAGTAGGCCACTAACACATTTGTATTAATGGAATTGCAGCAATGTCGTTATCCGGGTCGGGCTTTTACTGGAGCAGTCACAAGACTTTGGTGGGATGACTGCTCCAACATTCCAGGCCAGGACTTACCAGGCAAATAAAATGCCATCAGGATCAGGTGATGGGGGGTGTGGTTCCCTGTCTGACCAAACTGCTCAGTCTAGCGAGCGGTTGTGCGAGAGCCAAAGCTGGGCCTGGATCACTCTGGACAATTAGACCTACATGCAGGTTTTCTAACCCTGGGAAACGGAGTACGGTACTTTACCTATCACAGACACTGTGAGTGCTGTTATGCTTGTTTTCGGCTGAAGCAAGCCTTGACATTTCGGGCCACATGTATGAACGGGCTTTTCGCCCGTTTTCTGGCGTATACTGCGCCTCCCAGCCCAAATCCCGCTGTCGGACGCGGGGATTCAGTGTTAGGCGCAGTGTTCGCCACTTTCAGCTGCGTCCCGCATGAAGGGGCGGGGCAGTGGGGGGTGTGGGGCGGGGGTAGGCGTTCCGGGGCGGGACCCCGGCTGCGCTCGTATAGTCCGAGGCATGTACGATGGCGAGTCGGCAAAGCGAGGCGCAGTGCAGCGCTCGGCAGCTCCGACAGGCAGACCTGGTTTTTTTTTGGTCTAAATCCTCCGACAGAGGCAAAGTGAAGCAGGATCCGAACATGCGAGGAAGCAGATAGAAGATCGCGACAGAAATCTCGGTGCTCCGCTCCGTGCAGCAGGAGTATGAATCCGAAAAAAATCGCCTTTATAAAGGTGGAAAACAGTGTCAGAAAAAGAGCTGAACGTAAAAAATAAACATACTTTAAAAAAAACACTTTCCAAAACTCTAGAACGGCGCAATATCAAGAATTATGATATTGTAAATTGCCGGGAAATACAGTAATTCAAATTCTGAAACCTATTCTCATTGGTCGGCATAAACCAGCCAATCAGAATAGGAGCGACAGTGAACCTTTAAAACCTATGGGGAAGGATTGACCAATCAGAATCCACGGCGGGATAATTCAAAATACAGAAAAAAGGACAGAAAAGAGGCTGATTGGCTGAGTTTAGCGGGGGCTTGGCTAGCTCGGCCAATCAGAATAGGAGCGACAAAGCCCCATTTCTGGGTCTATGGAGAAGTTTAGACCAATCAGAATCCACGGCGGGATATTCAAAATACAGTAAAAAGACAGAAAAGAGCTGATTGGCTGAGCTAGGGGGGCTTGGCTTCCCAGCCAATCAGAGCGCAAGTTTACTTCTCCATTATAGTCTAGGGAAAGAGATGGGGGCAATGCAATCTCGGCTCTCAGGCCGTGCGGCATGAAGTATTAATCAAAAAATTATTTTTATTAGTGTCAAACTTATCAGATAAAGAGCAGAACCCTTCTTTACAAATAAAGCAGTTAAAAACCCGGGAAACAAACGCGTTTGTCGCCGAGACCGGCGCTACATAGGGAATTGCAATAGAGAGAATCGGGGAAATACAGTAATTTCAAATTGTTTAAGCTATTCTCATTGGTCGGGATAAAACAGCCAATCAAAATTTAGGAGAGGACAATGTCCCATTATAACCTATGGAGGAGAATTGACCAATCGAATAGGAGCGACAATGTCCCATTATATTCCTATGGAGAAAAATTTGGGCCCAAATTTCATATTCAAAGGTGGGACAGTTCAAAATACAGTAAAAATGTAGAAACGAGCTGATTGGTTGAAGCGGCGGGGGCTCGTCCAGCTTAGCCAATCAGAGCGCGAGCTACTTTCACATAGCGTTCTATGGGGACAAGAAATTCTGAGCGCGCTCTGTGAGTGGCTAAGTTAAAAGAGGCGCCGTTATTTGGACCCATGGGAGAGCGAGCGACGCTCCTATGGGTTTTCTAATGCAATCTGAAATAAAACTGTACATGGCCGAAATCAAATTATAACACTACAGAAGTGGTCCCGATGTGTATATAAAATGAATAATAATATGGGGGTAACGAAAAAAAAATATTAAATCAATAAAATCATGTTTATTTCTTTATTTTCGTTGCACCCATACTATTGATCCTTGGCTAACGATAAGAAATAAACATGATTTTATTGATTTAATATTTTTTTTCGTTGCCCCCATATTATTCATTTGTTTTTATTACACAGGGGGACAACTTCTGTAGTTGTTTTTAATTTGTTTTTTTTATTTTTTAGGTTTTAGCTCTTTTCCTGAATGTTGAACGCCTTTATAAAGGCGATTTTTGATTCATTTCTCCGCACCAACATGTGGATGATTTCTCGCTGTTCCAGCCTGTCTCGCATCGGAACTGTTTTTTTGGGGCTGCCCGCCGGCGCCTAAGTCCCGCACTGCGCCCATGTCCCCGCACTGCGCCCCACACACTGGCGAGGCGCGGCGGACTTTTCTCCCCATGTATGACCGCACTACCTCCGGCGCGGAATCATAGGCGCAGCCCCGCACTGCGCCTAAAACACTGGCGAGGCGCGGCGGACTTTTCCCCCCATGTATGACCGCACTACCTCCGGAGCCAAATCATAGGCGCAGCGCCACACTGCGCCTTGGACCCGCACTGCGCCCCTAAAACATGGCGAGGCGCGGCGGACTTTTACATTGTATGTTATGAGCGCGCCCCGGCCCCGACATAAATCAGGCGCAGATTCCGCCGGAAAACTAGCGGAAAGGTGCGCCCCGACCCGTCGGGATTCATACATTTGGCCCTTATTTTCCTGGTTTTAGACAGTTCCAATAAAGCCTGCAGTGTTTCAAGTCAAAAAGAACTGCTATCGTTTCAAGTTAATCTCTACCATTGATAAGAATGATGTAATGTGACATCATCAGGGACCCTCCCTCTCCAGTTTATCATCTGTTATTCCATAGAAAGGAATGTAATGTGAAAATCATCAGAATCTCTTACCTCTCCAGTCAGATCTTTGTTATTACCATTGATTTTAAGAATGATTTTAATGTGATCATCATCAGAATCTCTTACCTCTCCAGTCAGATTTTTGTTATTACCATAGATAAGAAAGATGTAATGTGACTCATCAAAGGGCCCCCCCTCTAATTCAATTTTTATCATCTGTTATTACCATAGATAAGAATTATGTAATGTGACATCATCAGAATTCTTACCTCTCCGTCATATATCGTTATTACCATAGATAAGAATGATGTAATGTGACATCATCAGAGATCCCTCCCCTCTCCAGTCATATCATCTGTTATTACCATAGATTAGAATGACGTAATGTGACATCATCAGAAACTCTTACCTCACCAGTCATATCATCTATTATTACCATAGATAAGAATGATGTAATGTGACATCATCGGGCCCCGTCACTCCTCCAGTCATATCATTGTTATTACCATAGATAAGAATGATGGAATGTGACATCATCACAATCTCTTACCTCTCCAGTAAGCTGGAAGATTTCTCTATTGTGAGATTTAATATACTTTCTGCCATCTTGTTTCTGTCACCATTCATTCTTGTCAAGTCAATCAGGAAAATTATCCTATATAGATAATATTAGTAGACAGGATCCTATATTGTAGAGACCTGAATGGAAAGAAGATGAGACAACATAAAAACCACAGAAAATCCCATGTAAAAAAATACAATTACTGCAGATTAAAAAGAGGAAATGTGAGGGATATTACAGTGCAGATGTTGGTTTTTCTTTCTTGGATGTATTGGAACATGAGTTGAATAGCTTGCATAGGAAGCTCCTCCATGTTCAGTGTCACAGAGCACTGTATCCTCACGAGAGCTCCGCCATCACCGGCCACAGCGGGGTTACCAGTATGTATGGTCTGTGACCGCCTGTAGACCATCACAAGGCAGCAGTGCTCACATGGGCATATATAATGGCTACCAATGTTGTTGTTGTGTAATTTAACCGGAGTGAAGGAGGGACACAGGAGGCATCAGGGCTGGAGTGGCCGGGATTTTAACAGAGGGTTTGGGAATTTTAACAGACATTCAGATTTTGACACCCCGCCTGGGGGATCCAATCCAGACTGGTGCCTGGTCATTGTGAATGGGTAGGAGTTGGGTACAGGAATCCGCCCTTGTCACGGTTGCTGTTGCTGTTGGCTGTGTGCACATGGCTTGCGCATGGGTAGTGCTGGTGGCTTGCACTCTCTCGCTCACAGACCCCAAACTTAAAGGGTGCAGATTTTCCATCTCCTGAAGTAGAGACGGTTAATCTCCAGAGCATCATTGGGGCTCCAGACTAGGCGGACCAGGTATCCCCACCACACAACCTCCTTCAGGTCTTGGCAAAGCTTCAGCCGAAGTGTTGCTTGAGGATGACACACAGGACGCCATCACTTTAGACCAGTGGGCCAATACTGGAGTGCTTGCTTGCTCCGTACCTCAAAGAAGTACTCCCAAATTTGCTCTGGAAACTCCTCAGGGCTTTTTCTCTTGAGGCTCTCTTTCTTAAATGTCTCTAAGGGCTTGTTTCCACTGCATGGATTTTCACACAGTTTTTCAGTCGGTTTTCAGTTTTGAAAACCATCTGTAAACTGGGTGACAACTTTTAAAATGGACTTTAATGAAAAACCCGCACAGCGATTCCCAGTGCACAGATTTTCTGCTGGGCGGTTTTTTAGACCGTCGGCAGTCCAAAAAACATTGAGCATGTTCATTCTTCCGCCCGGTTTTTGGGTGGAATATAAACATCTCAATGCGAGGAGGTAGGGCTTTTCTCCATAAACAGCGGAGAAAGCCGCCCCCCGCCGGCCGGGTGCACGGGCCGGAAACAGTGCAAACTGCTATTAGTAAGGTTGATACTCTGGACAGAGTAAGTATGATCAAATATGCATTAAAATGAGACAAAAGTTGCATCAAAGATGTTGTTACTTTTAGCACTGGTTACAGCAGGCAGTAGAAAGAAATAGAGGATATTGTCAAAACACATTTGCCATTGCTGTTTGTTAATCCGGAGAGTAAAAATATTCTACCACATTGTACTAGATTTGTCTCTCGAAGGCCCCGAGTTTAGGCTCCATTCTATCTCCTGGAGATAGATACAAAGGGTTTCTTCAAATGTGGTCTCTCTAATTGCACTATGTGTAAATATGTGCATAAAGGAGACAAATTTATCTTTTAGCAATGAGAAAAGTTTTGATATAAAACTCCTTTCACTTGCAACACACAATTTGCTGTTTATCTGATTAGTTGTTCTACCTGTCGGTTGCAATATGTAGGCGGCACCACCGGCTCCTTAAAGATCAGAATAAGACGGCACCTTTCTGATGCACTCCGTCCAATAACCTTTAAATCGTCAGCAGTATCGCGGCACTTTGCAGAGGTTCATGCAGGGGATATATCTGCATTTTCAGTCATAAGTATAGAAAAGGTTACCTGCTCCCTTAGGGGCGGGGATCTGCAAAAAAAGTTGTTCTCCCGGGAGGCCTGGTGGATTTTTAACTTATCCACCCGGTCTCCTTTTGGGATGAATACCAAACAAGATATCTCCTACCACTATTAGAGTTTTATATTCTACAGGTTTACATCGTATTGAATTTGACATCGGCTGCCTACAAGGGTTTTATACATTTATGTGATTTTAATGTTGTATATATGTTACTATTGACCAGGTGACCCGGGTCCACCCTATATTTAGGGTGCTTCCGGTTCACTGGCAGAGCAGTTGTTTGAGCCATTAGTAAGGGAGTCTTGTCTTGCGAAATGCGTTGGAAAAACTTGCTTATGTAAGCCGATGTAAAAACTATTTTCCCACTGTATGCAACTCCTCATGTGCATTTTGGATCTTCATGTTATTTTTAACGAATTTAAATAAAGGAAACGCATTATTTTTAATGGAACTTTCGTCTGGCTGAGCTCCCTCGGTTCCATTTGGAAGTTGGTCTTGCTTGCTTATACTTCAATAGTTTAAGTTCACTTATAAATTATTGTAGAATTTTTTAATAACATTTTTTCACTTTTTTTTTTTTAAAAAACCATTAAAACTTCACACTTAATAAATTGTTATATGAATTCTATAGGTTGTTACGTGTGGATACCTAATATGTTTAGGTTTTTTTATGTGTTTAATATATGCACAATTATAATTATTTATTATTAAATATTTATTATTTTATTTTTTTCTACTTTTTTATGTTTTTTACTTTTTTTTTTAAATCCCATGTATGGTTAACTGTTTTAGTCCTTTGAGTATGCCACGGTCACAAACTATGGCAATCCAACGGTTAAGTGTCGGATAGTGGAGGCTTCCCCCGCTCCAAAGCACCTGCAGAGGCTGCGGTGGGAACAGGGCTGTGAAGTACAGGTCTGTTCTCAGAGCTGCTGCAGCGCCGGGAGCCACAAACCCCGACGCCTGCAGATGGACGACCTGCAGCGCCTGACGAGAAAAGTAGGTGGGCAGTTGTTAAAGGGTTAAACACTGATGTGAGCTGTTAATAAACCAGAACTTGCGCTGGTATATTGGTCCGGCTGTGATCACACAGCAAATAGAGCTGTTCTCTTATGGTGAGAAATGTTAGTGACTTCCTGTTGTGGCGCTCACATGCGAGGACACAGCAAGCAGAGCTCACATTTCCCAGCCCGTAGTTCACAAGGGATTCCATGCACATATCTGCATCAGCTCCTAAACCCCGACACCCTGCTCTCCTGCAACAAGCAGTGACCTTTACACAGCAGACGTCCGAGGTGGACGACATCTTCACCCTGCAGTGATAGACGGCAGCAAACAAAGATGGCGCTGGAGCCTCACTGCTCTACTAGAAGCAGCCAGGAAACAACACACACTACAGCCCCTCCCTGCAGAGCGAGCACCGCCCAGAGGGCTATAGTCACTGGGGGCAGCAAGAGGTAAGGGCCAAAACAGTCAGTGAGGACGGGGATAATAATACACACATACCTCCACCTGCAGGACCGGAGTCATGTGACCGCTGTGTACTGCCAGGACCTGTGATGATGTCACATGGAGGGGAGGAGTCATGTGACTGCTGTGTACTGCCAGGACCTGTGATGATGTCACATGGAGGGGAGGAGTCATGTGACTGCTGTGTGCTGCCAGAACCTGTGATGATGTCACATGGAGGGGAGGAGTCATGTGACTGCTGTGTGCTGTCAGGACCTGTGATGATGTCACATGATCGCTGCTGTATCTGCATAAGCTGAAAGATGGATGTAGCGGAGCCGTGTGTGGGTATCGTGCCCGTAGCTGAGCCGAGAGTGTGTAACGTGCCCGTAGCTGAGCCGCGCGTGTGTAACGTGCCCGTAGCTGAGCCGCGCGTGTGTAACGTGCCCGTAGCTGAGCCGCGCGAGTGTAACGTGCCCGTAGCTGAGCCGGGGGTGGGTAAGGTGCCGGTAGCTGAGCCACGTGTCTGTATAACGTGCCCGTAGCTGAGCCGCGCGTGTGTGTAACGTGCCCGTAGCTGAGCCGCGCGTGTGTGTAACGTGCCCGTAGCTGAGCCGCGCGTGTGTGTGTAACGTGCCCGTAGCTGAGCCGCGCGTGTGTGTGTAACGTGCCCGTAGCTGAGCCGCGCGTGTGTGTGTAACGTGCCCGTAGCTGAGCCGCGCGTGTGTGTGTAACGTGCCCGTAGCTGAGCCGCGTGTCTGTGTAACGTGCCCGTAGCTGAGCCGCGTGTCTGTGTAACGTGCCCGTAGCTGAGCCGCGTGTCTGTGTAAAGTGCCTGTAGCTGAGCCGCGTGTCTGTGTAACGTGCCCGTAGCTGAGCCGTGTCTGTGTAACGTGCCCGTAGCTGAGCCGTGTCTGTGTAGCGTGCCCGTAGCTGATGCATGAGGTGAAATCCTAAGATTCAGGGGATATTAGTAGTCGTGGAAGTACATAAACGGCTTTATATGTGGAATATCTTCTAATGTACGTTACCTTTCCAACGGTATTGTTTCCCCATCTCATTCAATAATTTCATAAATTTCGGGTTCTTAGTAACTTTAACGTTCACTCTTATAAATCTCACATTTTTGACATAACTCTCCCCCAGGAAACAACCTCCAGCCTTCGTTCAACCTTTAAGTTACAGAGGAACTTGTCATGGTGAATTTAATAACAAAAAGTCCAAAAAGGGTCTGGATACATTTCTAGATGTAATAATATAACAAGTTATAGTGACTGGGATTCTGGAGAAGGGTCTGGATACATTTCTAGATGTAATAATATAACAAGTTATAGTGACCAGGATTCTGGAGAAGGGTCTGGATACATTTCTAGATGTAGTAATATAACAGGATATAGTGACCGGGATTCTGGAGAAGGGTCTGGAGGAATTTCTAGATGTAATAATATAACAAGTTATAGTGACTGGGATTCTGGAGAAGGGTCTGGAGACAATTCTAGATGTAATAATATAACAAGATATAGGATTCTGGAGAATGGTCTGAAGACATTTCTAGATGTAATAATATAACAAGATATAGTGACGGGGATTCTGGAGAAGGGTCTGGATACATTTCGAGATGTAATAATATAACAAGTTATAGTGATCGGGATTCTGGAGAAGGTTCGTTGATCCAGGGATTTATTCTGATTGCCAAATTGGAGTTGGGAAGGAATTTTTTTTCATGGGGGTTTTTCCTTCATCTGGATCAACACTAAAGCGCAATAGGCTGAACCGGATGGACGTCTGTCTTTTTTCGGCCTTACAAACTATGTAACGTTAACTCTTATAAATCTCAAGTTTTTGATATAACTCTTCCACAGGAAACAACCTTCGGCCTTCCTTTATCCTTTCCCTTTTGCTGAAAACACCAGCACATTCATTATTTAAGGGTTAATATTCCTGCAGAATTTTGGTCCCCTCTTAATGTCTCTTTCAGACGATCTTTCTAACTAGTATAAAACCCAGGTTCTAGATTATTTTTGGAAGCTACCTATTGTCATCCCCTGATGTTTTTTTTCAAAAAGATTCACCACTCTTGCCTTGTATTATATCAGGGGTACAAATCACCCTGAATTCTAGTACATGGGAAAGGAGGGAGGCTTGAGACCCTTTTTTCTTCTGAGATGGTATTGGACCTCTGATATAATACATAAAATTTATTCAGATACTTCCTGGAGTTTCCAATCCTCGGGGGGTATTTTTACTTTTTTTGGTGGGTTGACCGAACAGATCAC
>JAODAL010010098.1:0-107021 GCA_025379985.1 Phyllomedusa bahiana | reverse complement strand
AAAAAACCCCAGATACGCAGTTTACAACCTGCTGCTAGTTTCAAATCTTTTTATGTGAACACGTCATTCTAAGTAATACATGCTGGATGTGAGATCTGTGAATACAGAATACTGCTGTCTTTGCTAACTCTCATGAATCAACACCGCTCCATTTCCATACTGGATTCACCTTTTACAAAACATGAATGATCTCTTCTCCAGACACTGATGCTGAGAAGTGTGTGATTTCCCTCTTTTACCCTCGGTTCTCTCCGCTCTCTGTACACTCATACACAGCCTGTGTGATCGTTTCCCTTGCAGTGTGCCATATCTATGTGTGTTTTCCTCTCTTTCCTTTCTACACGCTGGTCTGCCATGCACAACCTCTTCCCCCTCTTTGCTGCTCTATCATGAGGATGAAAGGAGGTGAGTGAAAAAAGCTGAGACAGCCAAGAGCAGTGTGCTTTCAATCTATGTTAGAAACATCAGGGCAACCTGCTTTTCAGAGGAATACAAATTGGTGATAAGACTGTTAGGGAGTTGCTTAATTTTGCATTGGGAAGTAAAAGAATAGTCAAACAATTTCAGTGCAAATGTGTCTAAAGTTTTGAAACAACAATGTCATATGGTACTCATATGATAGGATTACAAAGTTATCAGCACCATACATTGCCCAAATTTCAGAGCTTTATAATGCTCCTATAATAGCTCTAGATCATTCTTAAATAGTACCATAAGGTCAATTCTTTACAAGCAACCAGGAAAAAAGTTTAATAAATCAACACATTGTCAAGATGGATTTTGGTTGCCTATAATGCTAGGAGCCTTAGAGTATTTGCATATTTACTGTAGTTCAATCTATAATGCAGTAATCTATTGTGACATTATAAAGAACATCACTACAGAACTTAAAGGATGTTAAAAAAGTGATTAGTACTTCTTGTTAGTTACAGAAAACAGCCACTATGCTCTTACAAATTAGATTACATGAAAGTCTCACACTGTCATTTAGATGTCTAAAACTCACAAATGCCATTGATCTAGGCGCCCACGTGAAATTGTTGGTTGCTGTCTGCCACATCTATAGGTTGCCTTTAGCAACATGCAGTTTACACCTAAGGTGTTTTTCTAACTTGTTGTTTACTATTATATTGACTCCGATTTCATAAGTCTTAAGAAATGCTAAATGTTTGAAACTGACATATTTTAATATTTTCCCAACTACTGTTTGCAAAGGTTTTTCATCAGATTACTGTGTCTTAACATGAAGGTAAAAGAAAATTGTGGGAGCAGAGTCCTTTCTAACTTTCACAATTGTAGCCCACTCTCAGTTAAAGGGGTTGTATCATTTCATTAAATGGTCTTCAGAAGAAGGGGACAGTGAAACCAAGCCACTTTGCAATTAGATGTCATTAGCAGAGCTGTCTAGTTTTCACAGGATCCCTTATCTTCTGTTTCTGTAAACACAGTTCCTCGGTGACGGTCGGATTCCTCCTCCTTTCATTTCATTGGCTGACGGCTCTACTAATTTACATTCTGTCTGGCCCCCGGTCTTATTCATGGGAGCGAGTATTCCTGCCTCTCTCACTCAAAGTAAGGGACCGGCACAATTTCACTCGGCACAGACAGCAGAAACACAGAAGCACTGAACCTGCTTCTACAATCAGAAAACAGCAGAATTGTGCGTTGGTGCCTAATGCAAACATAGAAGGAGCATTAGGCTACCTCTCTCACTCAAAGTAAGGGACCGACAGAAATTTCACTCTGCACAGCCAGAAGAAACACAATAATACTGCAGGGCTTCTTCAATCAGAAAACAGCACAACTGTGCCTCGATGCCTAAATGTTCCTGCATGTAAACATAGCAGTGAGATCTGTGCTGCTCTGGAAGAGTTCGTAGAAGACTTGATTCAATTGTAACAAACCTCCAGCTGTGAGAGGAGATCAGTTTCTCTGGTTCAATAGAAGATTGTTCTAGACTGATGCAAGCCTGTGTTATGTAAAAACATACTTACAAAAAAAAGACTTTCATAGGAGAGGACACGGGTTGGGCTGGTTTTTTGGGCCCCCCCCAAAAAATTTTTTTTTTTTTTTTTAAAATTTTTTTTAAAAAAAATTTTTTTTTTTGGGGGGAAAAAAAAAAAAGGGGGAAAAGTTTTTTTAAAAATTTTTAAAAAGGGGGCGGGAAAAAAAAAAAAAAAAAGGGGTTGGGGTTTTTTTTTTAAAAAGGGGTTTTAAAAAAAAACCCAACCGGGTTTGGGTTTTGGGGGGGTTTTTTTTGGGGGAAATTTTTTTTTTAAAAAAACCCCCCTTTTGGGAAAGGGGCCCCCTTTAAAAATTTAATTTTTTTTTTTTTTTCCCCCAAAAATTTCCTCCCCTTTCTTTTTTAAAAATTTTTCCCCCCCTTTTAAAAACCCCTTTTTTTTTTTCCCCCCCCCCAAAAAAACCCCAAAAAAGGGCCCCCTTTTTTTCGGTTGGGGGTTTTTTTTTTGGGGAAAAAAGGGGGGAAAAACCCCCCCCGGGGTGGGCCAAAATTTTCCCCCCCAAAACCCCTTTGGGGGGGGTTTGGGGGGGGGGAAAAAAAAGGGCCCCCCTTTTTCCCCCAAAAAAGGGGGGGGGGCCCCCAAAAAATTTTAAACCCTTTTTTTTTTTCCCCAGCTTTAAAAAAAATTTTTTTTGGGAAAATTTTTTTAAATAAAGGGGAAAAAAAAAAAAAAAAGTTTAAATTTTTAAAACCGTGTTTTTTGGGGGGGGGGGGAAAAATGGGGGGGGGTTTTTGGGGGGGGTTTTTTAACCCCCGGTTAAAAACCCCCCCCAAAAAACCCCCTTTTTTTTAAAGGGAGGGGGGAAAACCCCCTTTTTAAAAATTTTTGTGGGAAAAAAATTAAAAAAAATTTTTTCCCCCCCAAAAGGGTTTTTTTTTGGGGAAAATTTTTTTGGGTTTTTTTTTTTTTTTTTTGGGGGGGGGTTTTTTTTTTGGGGGGGAAATTTTTAAAACCCCCCAAAAATTTTTAAAATTTTAAAAGGTGCTGGGGGGGGGGGGCCCTTTAAAAAGGGGGCCCCCCTTTTCCCCCAAATTTTTTTTCCCCCCAAAAGGGGGGGGGCGGGGGTTTTTTTTTTTTCCCTGGTTTTTTTTTTTAAAACCCCCCTTTTTAACCCGGGGGGGGGTTTGGGGAAAGGGGGTTGCGGGAAAAAACCCCGGGTTTTTGGGTTTTTTTTTCCGGGGGGTTTTTGGGGGAAAAAGGGGGGGGCTTTTTTTTAAAAAAATTTAAAAAGGGTTTTTTTTTTAAAAAAAAAAAAAAAAAAATTTAAAAGGGATTTTTTTTTTTTAAAAAAAAAAAATTTTTTTTTTTTTTAAAAAAAAAATTTTTTGGGGGGGGGGTTTTTTTAAAAATTTTTTTTTTCCCCGGGGTTTAAAACCCTTTTTTTTTTTTTTTTTTAAAAGGGAAAAAATTTTTTTTTTTGGGGGGGCCGGGGCCCCCTTTTAAAAAATTTTTTTAAAAAAAATTTTTCCCAAAAAGAAAGGGAAAATTGGGGGGGGGGAAAAGGGGAAAGCCATGGGGGGGGGGCCTTGGGGGGGGGGGGAAAAGGGGGGGGGGGGGGGGCCCCGGGGGGGGGGGGGGGGGGGGGGGGGGTTTTTTTGGGGGGGGAAAAAAAAATTTGGGGGGGGGGGGTTTTTAAAAAACCCCAAAGGGGGGAAAAAAACCCCCCCCAAAAATTTATTTTTTTTAGGCCCCCCCCCAAAAAAAAAATTTCCCCCCAAAAAACCAAAAAATTTTTTTTGGGGGGCCCCGGGGAAAGGGGAAAAAATTTTTTCCCCCCCCCCCCCCTTTTTTTTGGGGAAAAAAAAAAAACCCCCCCCCCCAACTGCCGGGAAAAGGGGGGGAAAAATTTTGGGGAACTTTTTTCCCCCGGGAAAAAGGGGGGAAAAAAAAATTTTAAAAAAAGGGGGGGGGGGGGGAAAAAGGGAATTAAAAATTTTCCCCCTTTTTTTTTTGGGCAAAAAGGCAGGGGGGGGGGGCCCGGGCCCCCGGGGGGGGGAAAAAAACCAAAAAAAAAAAACCCTTTTAGGAAAAAAAATTTTAAAATTTTGGGTTTTTTACGGGCCCCCAAAAAAATTTTTTTTTAAAAAAATTTTTTTTTTTTTAAAAAAGGGAAAAGTTGGAAACCTGTTGTTAAAAAAACCCTTTTGGCACTGTTTCCCTTGCCCCTCTAGATCAGATCACGAACTGCAACATTCAAAAGCTATGAGGGCCTAGAGGAAACATCGCCAGTGGTGCATCTGAAAGTTATAGGCAAGGTGTTGTCAATGATCATGAAAAAGTATTGCACAGGGTTGAGGGAACAGGAATTGAAGTTTTGCACTAGGGCCCATGAGGCTATCTACTGTACCTACTATCTATCTATCTATCTATCTATCTATCTATCTATCTATCTATCTATCTATCTATCTCATATATGGCCATCTATCTATCTGTCTATCTATCTCTCTCATATCTATCTATCTATCTATCTATCTATCTATCTATGTCTTATATGGCTATCTATCTACCCAGGTGCGTAACTAGAATTCAAAGGGCGTGTCCACCACTTAATGACAACAAACTAAAACAGCAGCATAGGTAGAAATAATTATAATAAATAAATAAATAAAATGAGTACAAGTAATACCGCCATATTTCAGAGAACCCTCATAGTAGTGCTGGAACGCAGAAAGCCACCAACTACTTGTTCCCTACAACAAAGAACAATCCTCATGTTCCTGAGTGAGCCCCCTAAACCTCGGGGCCCCATAGCAGCTACTATGGCTGCCATAGCTATAGTTAGGCCCATGTATCTACTGTCTCATCTATATATATTTTTTTCAACCTATCTATCTACCTATGCCTAATCTATATTTTTATTTATATACCAATAGAATGGCATATCTGTATGTCTATCTACCTATCTATCCATACTACATATCTATCTATCTATTATATTCTATATCCTATTCCTATCCTATCTATGTTTTATGGCTGTTATTAATGTCTATTGAGGCTATCTATCTATCTATCCATCTATCTATCTATCTATCTATCCATCTATCTATCTATGTCTTATATGGCTGTCTATTAATGTCTTATAGGGCTATCTATCTATCTATCTATCTATCTATGTAACTAGTAACATAGGTAGAAATAATTAAAGGTACAAATAATACGGTCATATCAGAGAACCTACATGACTTGTGAATGGGTTATTAACCCCTTCCCACCGCCACCGCAGTCTATTTTTTTTTTACATGTTCGTTTTCCCTTCCTCGCTTTCCCAGAGCCATAACTTTTTTATTTTTCCATCTACATAGACATATGATGGCTTTTATTTTGCAGGATAAGATGCACTTTCTAATGATGTTATTCATATTACCATAGAATATATTAGGAAACCGCAAAAAAATTATAAGTGGGGCAAAATGTGACAAAAACATACTTACTCCATGTTTGTGCGGACTTTTTCTGATGCGGCGATACCAAATGTGTGTAACTTTTTTATTAATTTATTTTTTTATTTGTAAAAATGGCAAAAGGAGTTGATTGGAACTTTTAATTTTGTAATTTTTTTTTTACACTTTAAAACTTTTTTTTTTTTTTTACTTTTACTTTGAGTTCCCCAGGATACTACACCACTAGGGGGAGCGATCATTTTTACAGTCTAATGCATTATACAGACAATGCATTAGGGTGTACCAATATGGCGGTTTCCCCATTTCTTGCCTGGGGCGGAAGTAGAGAAATCGAAAACAGGGCGGCGATGGAAGCCTTCACAAGGCTTCCAGCTGCCATGTTCAGCGATCTGGGCTCTGCGATGGCGCTGCAGGTGCGCGGCACCATTTCTCATTGATTTAGACATTGCGGCGTCTAAGAGGTGAAACAGCGCCGGATGGCGGCATCTCCCTCCCGTGCTGTAACTGCCAGGTGTTAGCTGCAATTAGCGCTGCGTTCCTGCTACAAGGCCCCTCACAGGCATCAGGACGTACTCTTACATGAGGCAGAAAAAATCTGCTTAGAACTTAGGGTATGTCTAATCTATTACATGACAATGCCATAGTGGATGTGTTGCAGATTTTCACCTTGGATTTTCTATTTTACAATGTATAAGGTAAACTCTGCATCAAGTTAAGCATCAAAATTTAAACGTAGCACAAGGAGCTTTGGCGCTGAAATGGTGCATATTTAAAGTCCATAGCATGTGGTTTCAGACTCTAGTAAATAATACAAAAAATATTAAGGGGCTTGATTGTTGGAGTTTTATATGCTTAGATTCACAGTAATTCTGAAGTCAGTTTCCTAGGAGAACGAAGACTGCTTGCTGAGTTAAAGATGTATCTCGTTGAACTTTTACTTCAGTTTCAGACTCGGCATTGCAACAAGCCATAATTACAGCCCTCTGTTGGGCTGTTTACATAGAGACATGATATTAATATGCATTCTTATAAGCCTTTGGCACAGGCATTTACTATATGATACACCACACGGACCATTTCCACAAGAAACCAAGTCAAAATATACATTATTCACTTGTATCATATCAGTCCAATCGGTCCTGTGTTTATATAGCCATAAAATGACACTTCTTACTTCAATGGGAAAAAATACAAAAATTGCCTTATTCAAACACATGGGCTATCATTTAGTAAGGATAAATGACATATAAAAAAGACCCAGAGAAATTGTAGAAAGTGCATTTCTATCCATTTATTGCAGTATGAAAAACTTCTATAACTCTCAGAAAGGACTGAAATGACTGTGGATAACAAGTAGGTGGCTGTGCATAAGGACCAAAATTACTGTACATAAAAAAGTTATACTTTTCAATATTCATCAGGTTTTGAATATATATTTCGATGAAGCAGAGTTGAGTCTCTCAGCAGACCTGAGGTTGTCAGTTGGCACTTAATGTAATATTACAGAGGTTTTACATATAATGATAAGTAGGCTTCTGAGATTATCTATTCTGGTAATAGTGATGCATTCTTCACTGTTTCATCAACACAGAAAAAATTAAGTATAGAAATATGTGGAACTACACCCAAAATGTGATGTAGCCCCAGACGATTCAATGACAAATAAAGCTCTGCTGTTTACAGAGACACACATGTACACACACTTACATTTGTCTATATACAGAAATGTCTATATACATACATACATACACACACACACACAAAAAAAAATATATATATATATATATACCAAGACACACGTATACACACACATATATATATATATATACACATATATATATACACACACGCATACTTGTATATATGTATACATATTTATTTTTATATATATATATATATATATACACACACAAGAGTGTGTACCAAGTCACACACGTACACACATACATTTGTATATATACATAAATAAGTATGTACGTACACACACAATCATAAAATTATAATTTCACACACACACGTGTGTTTTAATTATATATAATATATATATACAACACACACCATGTGGTGTACAAGACACACATGTACACACACATATAAACACATACATATAAACATACATATATATATATTTATGTGTGTATATATATATATATTTTATTTAAATATTATACATATATATATATGTGGTATACACATACATATATATATATATACACACACAAGAGTGTACTAAGCACACACCCCTTACACACACATATATATATGTAAATATATATATTATATATATATATATACAATATAACATATATTATATATTATAATATATATACTAAACACATATATATATATTTTATATACATATATAATTACACACCATATATTTAAATATATATACACACACAAGAGTGTGTACCAAGACGCACATGTAAACACACACATATAAACATAAAATGTATATTAATATATATACACACATTATATATATATACAACACATATAATTTAAAAATAAACTAATATATATATATATATATATATATACAACTATACACATTATAAAGTTGTTACCATATACAACATACATATAATACATATATATATATTATATATATATATACACACACACACATACCTCACGTATATTTTACACACTTACGCACACAGGTATATGTATACTGAGAAGTGAAGGCAGATGGCAGCCATATAGTAACCATTTAGCATAACAGTATGCATCAGTGCCTCCTACATGTTTGTAATACAGTAGCCTGGAGGAATAAAGTGAAGACGGTCCTTTAGTCACTGTAATGATATTAATCAGTTGCACAGGAAAGCCCTGTTTGCTACTTGCGATTGCTCATGAGACAGTGAGATAACAGACAGCAGCTGTGTCATAGTATATTTCATAATCCTTCATCATCAGCTATACGTTATTGTCTGTACACCCAGGTTAGCCTTCCACCCCCTCTTCTCCTGGCAGTGGCGGGACAGTAGTAATGACTGCCAGAGGTATTTGTGTTAAGTTACTATTTTCCTCTCCAAAAGTCATAAAATGCTGTGAGCTTAGATAGGATACCTGCGAAGAACAGCATGTGAGAACCCAGTGAGTGTTCTGCACATGGCAATAGCACAACATTCAGTCTATGTAACATTGGGAGCTTCAGACAATAATGTGTCTAATATGATGAAAAAGAGAACAGATTCCAAGGCTCAAGAGACTTAAAAAAAAAAAAGAGAGAGAGAAAAAAAGATAAAAGAGGAGGGCGGTGAAAACATTAACATTGGTGTGTATAGCTTAGAGCACCAGAGCAGAGCCTGAAAATGTTCCTCCCCTTCCTTACTCATAGACCAAACTCCCACCCTCTCATTCACTTAGTTGAGGCCAATCGTCCTCTCTGTCTGTCTCTTTTTCACTCTCTCCCTCTCTCACTCTGAGACAGAAGTCAGAGCTTTCCTCACTGACAGCCTCAAGTACTCACAGCACTTACTGAAGCCTGAGAGAGACACTGCAAACCAAATCTACACTGAAAAACTTTTTCTCTGTTTTGCTTCAGATTATTTTTCAATAGAGGGGGAAAAAAAGTTGAGTTTTTTTTTTAAAGGGACAAGTTTTTCACGCAGAGAATCTAGAAGAAAAAAAAAGCCTATAAAACCTGGTGTCAGGATGTCTGTGCATTTACTGAACGGATTTCTGCTGGTACTTTGCTGGATTATGGTGAGGAGTACGCCAACTCCAGGATCTGAGGGACAGAGTTTAGTCACTGACTGTCCATCCTGCTCACTCTCTAGATTCCACAAGGATGCACCCAGTTCTCAAAGTGACATGGTTGAGGCAGTGAAGAAGCACATCTTAAATATGCTGCATTTGAGGGACAGACCCAACATCACTCAGCCAGTGCCTAAAGCAGCGCTTTTAAACGCTATCAAGAAAGTTCACGTGGGGAAAGTGGGAGAGGATGGCCAAGTGCAAATAGATGATGTGATTGCACGGAGAGCAGAAATGAATGAAATCTTGGAGCAAACTTCAGAAATCATCACGTTTGCCGAAGCAGGTGAGTGCGGCGTCGCTTTTTACGCTATAAAGTAGAGTAACAATTCAGATGGTGCCCTAAACAGCAATGCATAGGGGTAGACCTGGCCCAAATGAAGTGTTTTCTGTGATTTAACCTTGGCAGCAGCCTTCTTGTTTACATTCACCTAGAATAAGCTATCTCTGAGAATCTTTAACAGAGTACAAGTGTTTGAGAGGGGGAGGGTATGGACATTCTGCAAAACTCCAGGAGAACCTCCGGCCAAGTGTGCTAAATATGACTTCAGCCCTTAGGGCATGTTTTCATCCTGGCCATGCAATCAGATACATACCACTAAAAAGTAGCAATAGCATGTAAGGCAAGATGTAGTGCCAGGGGGTAAGTGGTAGCTGCACACTGCTATTCCAGGGAGCAGAGCTGTGCACTTGCACTCCTCACAGCTGTAAAATTCGGTAAGGAGATGACTTTAACTGCTGTATGTACTGAAGTACGAATCTCCCAGTCAATCACATAAGCCACAGTGTCTGTGACATTGTATGGTGAGTTTGGTTTCAAGATACAGTGTTCCAGGAAAGACCATTTTATGATGAAAATATTGTATCCTGAGACATTGTAATGTTAGGGACCACTTTATAGTATTTTAGCATATAAGTGTAGCAAAACTCATTTTGACAGATAATGCACTGTGGTATCACGAGACAATGTAATCTCAACTTTTTCAATGCTTTTGTTAAGAGATGACACAAAAAAGTTGTGATATTTTGGTCAAGCATAACTTTGCTGCATCCATATTCTCCTACCATAGTCCATTCTCTGTAGCCCCTCCATTTGTATAATATGCAAACTTTTTGTACTCCTAAGGAGCCTTTGGAAGCGTCTGCAGGATTCCAGTTCGGAGCACGAGTGTGTTTTGACACGAGTCCTCTCTCATTCATAAGAATAAAAAGTTCAGCCTGTCCCACCACAAGCTGGGCTGCAAACTGTTTGCCGAAAACCTTCGGCAGAAACCTGCAAAGCTGTCAAACCTCCCAACCGTTAAAGGAACAGGCTGGTCGAAATATTTGATCTTGTCTCTTAGCCAAAGTATAAAGAATGTCATTGTTTGGTAGTCCAAGTATGTGAGGGAACCATAAGCATTTTTGTTTAAAGTGTGCTCCAGCCATATAAACAATAAAGACAGCACTCAGAGTTTCCAGTCTTAAAAAACCTGTTGACTCGGATGATGTGGCTGCAGGACAAGCCTTGCAGTGTGTGCATGCTTTCACATCAGACATTCCTGCCAGCTTTCTGCTGCTTCTGAGTACACAATGAAGTATTGCGTCCTCGCTCCCTGTCAATGAGACTGTGTTATCAAGCCTGAAAGTTACCAGTCAAGCTTCAGATGGCTCGGTGAATAAATGCAATTCACATCTGTGGCGTAGGGACCCACTGCTCTCCTGGTCTGCGTTTCACGGCCATTTCCAAGGAGTAGCGTTAGCATACACTACAGCTGCATGTTGGCTCTTCAGGTTACCCAGCTGCTTTGTGAGTAGGATTTCTATTGGCGTAATCCATATTCTCCCTACACAAGATAAATATAAGTAGATACCTTCTGGCTTTAATGCTTTGGAGCCAATAGTCATTGTTGGATGCCAATATGTCATGCAAATGGAGGCATCAGATGAGGAATTATGTCATGTATGAATCGGTTGCTATGCAGACACTATCTGGCAAGTAACTTTATCCTATACGTACTTCAATCTGTAGAAATCCTTCTAAAGCAACCAAGCTTTAGCTAGATATAACATGGACTATATAATGTTGTCATATCAATTAAAATCCTGCTGTGACTAGAGCACAGCTGGTCCATGATGTCAGGCTTTCAAGAAGTTCCTTTGCTTTCATTGGGCTCTCTGCAACCTCACAACAACCTTGTAAATTAAATGATCTAATCTGGTTGGCTTGCAACAGCTAAAAGCGCTCTTTGGAATGGGTGGTTGCTGCATTAGACTGGAGGCGACCCTCAGTTTGGGGTGGGTTTTGGCTCAAGGAAGCCTTAGATGGAGAATTCGAAGTTCAGGACAGGTGAATTGGTTAAGATTTTTTGGAAGACTCAGGGTAAAAGTTTGCTGAAAGAGCTGAGGGTATCGCTTGCTATTTCATTGGTACCCAAGGAGCTAGGAAAGACTTAGCAGGATGTAAAGTGGACTGAAATGAGTAGAAAAGAGGTCATATCACCAACACTCCTGGGCCATCATTGCTCCACACACTCTAAGGTGATGTAGGCAAAGTCAGACAATTCTTATTAAAATTCGTACCCGAGGAGCTAGGAAAGAGTAGGATATAAAGTGGACTGAAATGAGTAGAAAAGAGGTCATATCACCAACACTCCTGGGCCATCATTGCTCCACACACTCTAGGGTGATGTAGGCAAAGTCAGACAATTCTTATTAAAATTCGTACCCGAGTTATGAGCAGGATTTAAAGTGGACTGAAATGAGTAGAAAAGAGGTCATATCACCAACACTCCTGGGCCATCATTGCTCCACACACTCTATGGTGATGTAGGCAAAGTCAGACAATTCTTAGTAAAACTCGTACCCAAGGAGCTAGGAAGGACCAGGATATAAAGTGGACTGAAATTAGTAGAAAAGAGGTCATATCTCCAACACTGCTGGGCCATCATTGCTCCACACACTCTAAGGTAATGTGGGCAAAGTCAGACAATTCTTAGTAAAACTTATCAAATTGACATTTTCTAAATATAAAAGTGCTAATTCATCATTAACGTTAATTAAAAGTTGCCCTTTTTCCTCTAGTGCCAGTATGTACCTTATTTGATTATCCCGCTAATGAGTAGCATGGAACACTAGCCATGTCTACTGGCATAAAGGAGGCCGTTGATAATATTTGCTTGCTATTGATCACATGTATAGTGATAGAAATATTAGGCATGTCCTGCATTAGAATATAGTATACTATAGCTGCCTGTTTATTGGATCATTGCATTATACTTGATCTCTACAGCACTATCACTTCTGCAAGGAGTTAAATTCCAATGATAATGTGGCCAGTAAAACTTGCAGTCCTGTGAAACAGTAGCTTCATTGGAATAGTCACTAGAGGGCGCTGGCTACTGCAGTCTGCATTTCCCCAGCTACTTGTAGCTAATGACTTCTCATGCAGAGCTTACAGCAGTAAAGTCTCATTGGATGACTGCTGTCCTATCCACTGGTAAGGGCCGTTATATAAAAAGCAACATCTTGACTACCTTTCTGTCGAACAGAAAAAGAGCAGGCACCATAGCGAGATGTTAAGTCAAATAAAGAATATATATGATTGCACACAAGAAATCACTAACAATGCAGCGTTTCTCCAGCCCACATGAAGAATACACAGGCATGATTTAATATATCCACAAGCCGACGTGCTCATGATTTAGAACTCTATTCTACACAAGGACAAAAGCAGATTAGGTCGTTTTCTGCCTGCGATTTTCTCATTGACTGCGATCGCAATTAACAGGAGACAACGGTCAGATTTCTTCTTCCCATATAATAAGGCCTTTAGTCACATTCATCTTGACGGATTTGAATCTTTCTGCAATCATTTACATCGTATTGACAAAGGGCAAACAAGGGCAATATTTCAATAGGCGTTAGCTACGAGAGGGTAGCATTTATCAGAAACTTCACCACTGTTTGGCTTAAGCAAGTGACAAGAGGAGAGAAAAGTCAAAAGGAGCTGTTCTCTTTTAATGGGAACATCGTGCAAAGCTTTTCTTATTTTGGAAATGAGTTTACTGATCTGGAACAAGCTTGCGGTGAAAAATAACAGGTCTTCTCTATTTATGGCACTTTTCTTTTTAGGATGACAATTTGGGTCTTGATGAGATTTTGAGGATAGAAAAACATATAGCTACAGATAAAGAGATGAGAGTGTATACACTGCCCTGACCGACAAAAGCCAAAAAGTTAAAAATATTTTAAGAAATGCTTCAGAATCCACAAAATATAATATATACATATATTTCTGTCTCCCTTGTTCCAATGTATGGAGCCACCAGCCGGGTAGTCTGTCGGTGTCACCACAACAGAACATTTCTGCTAACTTTCCTGTAGTAGTATTAACCTGTTTGAGTTCAACAGAATCATATTCAGCAGGAAATCAAACTTCAACATTGGTTTATTTCTGGATAATCTAACTGTTGGTATGTTTATCAGCCAGGCGGCTGCATGTCATGCCAAGAGGTCTCTTTTACAGAAGTGAAGACATACACAGAAAGTTGTACAAATACTGTGCACGTACGATCACTCTCAAAGACTCACTCATAATATGCCAATATTTCTAACAGGGTTCTCTTATAGAGCTACTGTTAGAAAGGCTTTATTTAGTTTGCCTATTATTTTACATTTACATACATCATTTTTGAGTCTATAAGTAGCACTTCTATTCAACTCTTGTTGATCCAAGAGACTTTGGCCGACTTTATGAATATTTGACCCTCCTAGAAAAGTAAGCTTCTGAAAAAAATATTTTAACTCAAAAAGACAACCACTATATAACTAGTAGTGTTTCTCTGTTATCGTGGACTCTATGGGCCACATATATGAAACTGTTTTGGTCTAAAACTCACTTTTATCCCCATAGAAACCTACGGGGAAAAAAGTGAGTTTTAGACCAAAACCATTTCATATATGTGGCCCTATGTCAAAGCAGGTCTTGAGAAATTCTAGACAGAACCTTACTTACAGGCAGCCTATTCCTAGATGAGGTCTTAGTGGACAAGTTACATAAGATATGTCCATAGAAAGCATTGATTGATCCTGTCCACTTGCATAGATAGGCCTGTGTGTGAGTAAACACTGTCCTCCTTGCATGTAAGTATAGTGTATATGAAGAAGACTCTGGCCAATTATGTTAATACAGTTCCAAAGGGCTAAAGACTACAGAAGTTGTTGAAGAACCTATTTCTGTTTCGGTGCAGTCTCATAATTGATACATTATGAAATAGTAGTAGTCCCAAAACATGGGCCACATGTATGAAAACTGTCTAGGTCTAAAATTCACTCTGTTGCCCATAGCAACCAATCAGAGCGCCTCTTTCATTTCATATAGTGCTCTGGAAAATTGAGAGGGGCGCTCTGATTGGTTGCTATGGGCAACAAAGTGAATTCTAGACCTAGACAGTTTTCATACATGTGGAACAAGATGTAACCACACATACTGTGATAATTTGCTCCTTACAAGTATAGTCTAACAGACTTGATGGGACACTGCAGTCCTGCCAGAGTGACTAAAGCCCCCTAGACTCTAATTAACAAGTATTTTTGGAGGTTTTTTCAAAATTATTTTCAAAAGTTTCAATATACAGTTAGAGTGCCTCCACCTCTAAGTAAAACACATAATACTCAACAACAAAGCGACACTTTAAAAGGGCTGTCCAATTTGGAAAATTTCTACTTTTTACAGGGCTTCCTTCACAATAAGGTGATCACAAAGGGCCTCATGGATGAAAACTGTCTAGGTCTAAGACTTTCTTTGTTGCTCATAGCAACTAGTCAGAGCTCCCCTATCATTCTTTCCGAGCACAATATGAAATGAAAGGTGAGCTCTGATTGGTTGTAATGGGCAACTAAGAAAGTCTTAGACTTCAACGTTTTCATACATAAGGCCCAAAGTGTCTTGCTGCTGCAATCTGTAGAAAAACCTGCAAGTAAGTGTTTTAATTCCCTGCAGCGCCTCCACAGGAAAAATGAGGCATTACATATTAATTGTAACTGCTGTCTAAAATTTAGCTTCCTAAAGAGAGGGTCTTCCTTTATTAAAATTCTCTAATAGTGCATATGTTGATGGATTTTCTAAATTTGGCAAATCCTTGACATGTATCTATCTAATAACATGTTAACGTATTACTTGGGGTCCATAAACTTGAAGGGAGAGAAAGCCATGCTGCACTGCACAAAAGTTCTATTAAAGTAAATGATACTGCTACTAACATAGGTTATATTTATGTAAATCTAAAGGTAAGAGCCAAGGGTGCAGGAGTCTGATGGAGTTTTGCGAGTGCCTACTAATTCAAGCTCATGGGCCTTGCTAGTACTATCTTCTAACATGTCAGCAACTAGGCCTCAATAGCAAGTCAGAAGAAGGATAAAAGTGGTGATATATTTTAAATCCTTTGCATGCAATCTTAAGGCTATGTTCACACTAGGGATTTTAAATTGGAATTTGATGTGGATTCCGCATGGAATTCAACTTAAAATTATTGTGCAAGCTGAACTACAGCGTGGATTTTACTGCTGTGAACAAGAGCGATATTTAGAATGCCCGAAACGCGTTAGCAACGTTTTTACCCTTTGTATCGAGAATTTAATACAGATAGTCTTTTTTCACTCATGCTGGATCATGCATGCAAGTTTGCTGTTCTTTTGCTATTCAATCCTAAAGCTATGTTCACACTACGGATTTTAAACTGGAATTTGATGTGGATTCCGCATGGAATTCAACGTTAAAATCCTTGTGTAAGCTGAACTACAGTGTGGATTTTACAAAAGAATACATGCTTTGAAGTGCATCTTTCTAAGATTCCACCCAGAGCAGGCGTGATGTGGAATAGTCCCATTAATATGGGCTAACCCATATCCGAATCACAAGCGAAAACCGCCTCTACAAAAATTAAATCTTTGGTATTGTCTCAGATTTGTGCCAAGGATTACACGTTGGATTTTTCTGATAGGATAAACCCAATAAAGATTCAGCTTAAAGGAACAGTGGGTCTGGTTTTGGCTGGCCTCATTAGCGGCCTTATCCTGCTATTTTTACACTTTTAGGGCCACATGTACGAAACTGTTCAGGTCTAAAACTCACTCTTTTGCCCATAGTAACCTATGGGCAAAAAAGTGAGTTTTAAACCAAAACAGGTTCATACATGTGGCCCTTAAAGTAAACTTATTGTCAGGAACATAGGAATTTAACAATGCAAAAGCGCTAAAAGTATACAATAGTAACAGCATTACATTATCATGAGTATACACTATAGTGTAGACAGTCCAGGCTGTGCTGCAGGAACAGATCCACACACTATAAAACACTGTACTAACGAGTCATCACCCAAACTGCTTATATCACAGAGTGTAGGAATGGCCTCGACCATCTGTGACATTCTGATTGTTTTTTTTGGTAAAGTAAGAATCATTTAATGTCTTGTAAACTGTCACCTTCCTGTAATAAAGTGATACTTGGTATAATAAGAAACACTCAATTTGCTCATGATCAAATAACCCAGCAGAACCTATTACTCATTTCACCCTCTGCCAAGAACATGGAGTCTTTATCAGGGGAACGCCCCCACATCATGATGTTCACGATCAGAACCATTATGCCAACAAGTATATGCATAGGAGAAAACATCCCAAAATATGCTGTTCTCTGATTATATCCATTCCTCAGCACATCTACCACCAGAGTGCTATAATTAACATGCACACAGCATGTTAAATTAGAAACATAGCTGTCAATGACAAAGCTTTCTATAAACACTTTATAAACTCTGCTTATGCAAGACAGACACTCAGGCAGGTGAACAGATATGCACTGGCAAACTTCTAAGATACAAAGGTATCAGAGCCAACTTTGTCGTTGAACTGATTTTTTGGATGCACTGTCACAACGGGTTAACCCTATCAATTTACTTGCGGTCCTATAGACAGAGAAATACAGGAGTCATTGTATCACAGTGAGTTGTGCAGATTAACAAACTCAGCTCTGCCACTTCTGTGATTTCTTGCTGTGTAATATATACACTACTGTACTGTTCTGCATACAATTATTAGACCTTACCTAAAGCATATTTTAGAAACCAATATATTCAGTCCACAGCTTCTAAGGGGATGTTCACAGGACAGATTATCCAATATCGAAAAATCGATTGCATATTGACCACGCTTTTGTATCCAATGCTCAAAGTGTATGTGTTCCTTAAACACGGCAAACATAGTCCAATTCAGACTATGTTTACCCTATAGATCTCTATAGCCAGCTACAGTACATTTTCATGGTATCCCAATAGATACCACAAATAGAAGGCATAAAAGTGATGTAAATGGGGCCTAAGTAACGTGTAATTTAGGCTGTGTCTGTGCGGCATAAGTTAAAATGTAGAAAATGTGACTTTTTTAACTTTGCCGTACTGCGGGTTTTGCCACAGGATTGCGCAAAAAAACATGGACAGTTTTCGGCTAGCCCAGTACATACAAGCCACCAGAGGATAGGACATGTTCTATATTCCGGCGAAGGCCGGCAGGTTAGAAATCTGACAATAGAAAATCCGTGCTGTATAGACACCAGCTTGGATTTTTTACTGTGATCTATGGGGTACTGGTTACAGTCGGATTTTCAGCGAATTCTAAATACTGAATCCGCCAAAAATCCGACCACAAAACAGTGCTGTGGAGACATGGCCTTATTCTGCATGGAATCCTCATTTAATTTTTTAGTGAAAAACACATAAATTTCAATTGGGAATCCACAAGCTTTCTGCACTGCACTCCTATGTGTGAACAAACCCTACTGCTTTATTGCAAACTATCGCTAACAAAGTCACCCAATCGATTCCACAGGGGAAGAGCACATGTGTATACCCTTTAGTTTTAAGTCATGATGAAAGCAGTTCATATGATTTGGAATATGTCATGCAGATGTATTAGTGATTATTAGTAATCAGGAGGGATATGACATATTCCCATTTGGAGTTAATGACTTGCATGATATGTATCCTGTAATGTCACATGGAACTTGCACTAGAGACAACATTTCAGAACATTGAATCTAATATAATATGTTTTTGGCAGTGGAATAAAGCTAGTGGAAGAACTGAACAATCTGTAAAAAGTCCAGAGAGCCTTGCATGTTATATTATGGTGATATTATACACGGGTTAAAAATTGGGATGATAATGCATGCAAGAAAGCCAAAAGTGGAATCAGTAAAATAACATTTGTATTTTATTGTTGCTTTTCCTCTGCAGGACCCTCAAAGAAAGTACTCCACTTTGAAATCTCCAAAGAAGGCAGTGATCTATTGATAATCAGGGAAGCAGAACTTTGGCTTTTCCTCAAACTATCGAAAGCCAATCGAAGTCGGGCGAGATTAACAATTCGATTGTACCAGCAGCAAAGAGGACAGAAGGAGCACAGAGGATCGGACAAAAATGAAGTGCTAATTGCTGAGAAAGTGGTGGACACAAAGAAAAGTGGCTGGCATACATTCCCCATATCTGGGAGCATCCAGCGTCTACTGAATCATGGCAAGTCATCAATGGATATTCGAATAGCCTGTGACCAATGCCAAGAATCAGGAGCAACCCCTGTTTTGCTTGGAAAACGGAAGAGAAAAGAAGATGAAGACAAAGAAGCAGGGGCAACTGCAGGTGAAGAAGAAAAAGAGCAGTCGCATAGACCTTTCTTAATGATTGTGGCTCAACAGACAGATGAACACCCTCACCGAAGGAGGAAACGGGGCTTAGAATGTGACGGTAAAGTAAGCAACTGCTGTAAAAAGCATTTTTATGTAAGTTTTAAGGACATAGGCTGGAACGACTGGATCATAGCACCCCCTGGCTACCACGCCAATTACTGCGAGGGGGACTGCCCTAACCACATTGCAGGGACATCTGGGGCTTCTCTATCATTTCATTCCACTGTCATTCACCAGTATCGGGTTAAAGGCCACAGTCCCTTCAACAGTATCAAATCTTGTTGTGTTCCCTCCAAGTTGAGAGCTATGTCCATGTTGTATTATGACGATGGGCAAAATATTATTAAAAAGGATATCCAGAACATGATTGTGGAAGAGTGTGGTTGCTCATAAAAATTGAACAGAACGCAGAACCAGTTTCGACTATCTAATACATTAATCAAGAAGACGACAAATGACTTGCAGCTGAGCAATGATCGATGGAAGAAGAACTTAGAAGTTACAAGTTCTACACCTGCAGCAACCAACGTATGAAAGGAACATTTCCAGCTTTTCTAGCCAGGAGTGTGACTAACAGACTTACAGGCATGAGAATACATCTGTATATCTATAGATACATCACATTCAACGTTGACATAAATGTGTTAGCATTTATACAAGTTTGTATAGGTAGATATACAGAGATCCAGACCACCTTCTAAAGACTCGAAAAGTTTCTCTATTGCGCAGGAGACTCGACTTCTTCCTCTGCACTATTACTGCAAAAAGCATACAAAGTAAAATTTCGCTAAGGTGCTTACGATCTTAGAACTATGCAACTTATGGGGTTTGAAAACTGTTTACCCAAAACAAAGAAAAGAGAGACTTTTCAGTGGAAGTAACATGTTTAATATTTTTGTTCTTTCATGAGAGATACTTGAAAGGAACATGTTGGTTCAGATACTGGAACCAAACATTTCTATATTTTGTAAAAAAAAATGTTTCTTTTTTATTTGCACTACAACAGTATTTGACCTGTTTAATATCCTTATTTAACAAGTATTTTCAAGAGAGGTTTTAAGAGCTGCACTTAACATGAGCTATATCAGAAATGCTACAGCACACATCAAAATAGATATTTTTATGACTATTTTCAATATTTTTTCTACCTTTAGTGAGACACTTACACCAAAGACGCATGTAAAGATATAAGTTTGCCTGTGGTTAATAATCACTCAGCATATGGGGGGGAAGAATTTAAAGGATTAAGTGTAAAAGAAAATGTATCAAAGCCAAAATTGTATATTTTATTTCCATTGATTTATGGGTAATTGTGCTGCCCTTAAGCAGCTTGTATTTCCTTTAGAAAACAGCACTTCAGCAATTTCATCACTATAGCATATTTTTCCATATTTTCTTTAGCATTCCTCTAATTGGTAAACCATAATCTAGGATAAGACATTCTTGGATTATGGAATACATTACCTATATAAATAAACAATGCTATGACAGTAATGCAAGCGTCACACTGTGCAGCATCTATGTTAGTAGCAAATCCAAAACCAAGCTGACTACATCAGCTGCTGCCATTAGGAGAGAAGATTAAAAAGAAAAAGAAAAAAACACTGAAAACTTAAACCAACAGATCACATTAGTTAAAGAACATATCATGGCTGCATTTACTATTATAAACCATTTTTTTCTAAATTTGTATGTGGTGTCATGTATTGTTGGTGAATACATGTCTCTACTTTCTAATTTATTCCGCGGTCTTTCGTTTGTATCTTAAGGCAAACTAGGTACCGTACGTATTTGCTTTTTTTACTGACACATTTCAGTCTTTTTTATGCATAAAAAAGAAGGATATATAATAGAGAACAAACTTAAAAAATGTAAAAGTATGAGGAGAGTCAAATAGAGTGTAATGGTTTTACAATTCTGTATATAACTCATTTTCAAGCAGGAAATTTGTAACAAAAGACACAAAAAAACAGAAAAAAATATAATTGATGATTGCTTTAACAAAATTTACTTTTATTCTCTTTTCACACTGCTAGTTAATTCCTTTCATGGTCACGATGGTATGGTGGTATTCACTTGTCAATTTAGGTGGAAGCCATAAAACATAAGAAACAACAATAGGCCTTCAGAAAAAGCATTCCTAGAAATCCTAAAGTGACTCTATAGATGTCAAACACAATATTTAATTTTTTTGCTAATATGTATATGGTGTTTAATGCCTGATGTGTGTTTTATTATGAGTAAACATAGTTCTCTAATACACTACATAACTCCCAAACTTTTTTACACTGACCAAATAAATACCTTGGTGACCATGATACCTGTTTGTTGGCTACCCATGAGGTCACCTGTAATCTAAAATATTTTTGTCTGTAATGTTTTGGAGAAAAAAAATCCCCCAAATATTTAACTTTTCCTGAACATTTATTTTCTAAAAAAAGAATGTCACACTCAATTTAAAAAAAAACTATTTCAAATGAAAGCAGAATATCTACTGATAGTGTTATGCCAATTGCTCATCCAAACTGGTTTTCCTGTGACCTTTGATTGAAGGTCATAAGATTACAACATTGTACTGTATTCAATAAAGGTCAATTTCTGTTTCATTAGTCTAACATAACGTTGTTAAGTATATAGTTATGTAGGCATGTTACTATTAAAATCCCTTAAATTTAAACCTGCAGCCTGACAATATGACATTAGCAGATACACAATAACCACTTTTTGTGAGCTGTATATTTTACTTGTAATATTGTAAGTCATGGGAAGAGTGTATAGTTACTTTTCTAAATGGTGGTCATAAAACTGGTAGGTTATGAAAAATTAGATAAAAAGAAAACACTACATTAATGAGATTTAAATTTCCGTTAGCCACTATTCAGAAAATAACATAAGAATGAGTTGTTACATTTATTTAAAGAAACATTGAAATGAAACGATGACATCTAAGCAAGACAAATGTAGGTCACATTAAGAGGGAAATTATAAATATACACAGGAGGCCATTATGTATCCTCCAACTAATGAAAAAAAAAAAATCTAGATCTGCTCTACAGTATATAGTGTCTTTCTATAATTTACAATGAAAGTATAGGAAACAGAAAATCTGCATGACAAAAAGGAGAAAATAGGAGGGAAAATAAAGGGCGACCACTATAAATCCCATAAAGACTATTTATTTAAAAAATCTGCATGCCCCAAAAAAACAATAGAAATTGTACCAATTTGAAGTTTTGGGGCCGTACACTTGAAGACAACCCCCTTTTGGGTAGCTGGAAAAAACCAATTAATGGTAAATTTTCCCAAAATTTTTTTTTTAAACCAGGTCCATCTTTCTTATCCAGAAAAGATCTTTTCATCATTTAGCATTTGTGTGGAAAAAATATTATTTTTTCTATTGACTTGTGTTTTTTTTAAATTGATTTAAAAAAATCTAAAAAAACTTTTTTAGTCAATACATACATTTGTGCGTAACTTTTTTTTAGAAAGAAAGAAAGATCCATATGACATCTATACTGCTAAAAGTAATCTGAAATAGTAATAGCTTTTATTGTTATTATGTATTATTTTATTGTACTGAATAGTGTTACTTTTTTAAAACAAATTTTCAGGTAAAAAATGATATGATAAAAGGTATTCACATTTTGAAATTCTGCTGATAGGGCCTGCATAAAAATAAATAACAATAATAAAAAAGAATAAGTGTAGGTCCAAAGGGGTGATTTGTTTTTTTCATCATTAGGTATCAGACACATTTTAGAAATAAAGGCAGTTTAAGTTTAAACCCAATTTAATACTAATAAAAAACAATTTCAACTTACAGAAAGGTAATTTATTCTTTTATGTTTTTCTATTAAAACACTTATTTATTTTGTAAAAAAAAAACAACATGGTAATTCCATAAACTATTTCTTTCTTCCTTATATTTTAGCTATAGCGACCAACTCATTCTCAGAAATATTTTATTTGCATTCCACTTTCATCTTTGTTAATTGCTTTAACCTATGTTCATTCTGCTATATGTAATTAAAGTTGTTAATTTATATGAGAATATTTTCAACTATGTCAATGGTTTCTTAATATTTATTGTGTAAAAAGACTGGTATTTTTTTTTATTTACGGTTTGTTGAAAGAGATGTTTGCATTTGTTTATAGTAGATATTATTTATTTGGACAGCAATCCGCTCAGTGTGATTTACATGTGGACGGTTTGCTAGCTGTACAATTTAGTGGGAAATATTCAACAGCTCCTTGTAGATTTTAGGATTTATGATTTTTTAAATATCTGTTTGAACAGTTTTTTTCCATCCTTTTTAAAAACTTTCTTCAAAGGTCCACCATGCACACAGGTGGCTGTCTTGGTCAAAGCCTGTTGTTAAAAAGGATGTTTAAAAAAACTATGGAGTACTCCTATAATGAGGTCATTTTTTTATGTACAAACAAATTTTGGGTCGATAGGTTTTTTCTTATCTTTTTTTTCCTTGCCCTTTTAAAAAACAACAAAAGAAAAAAACTTAAGGAAAAAATAAAGGGAGTTTACTGAGACACTTGCGTTTTTTCATGGTTTTTTTGTTATGCCGGGGGGCTTCTAGGATGGGGGAAAAAAGGAAGGGAAAAAGCTATAAATAAGCCATTTTTGCTAAATTTAGAAATTTTTTTTTGGGAGGGGGCAGCTTTTGAAAAAATAATTAGTTCTTATGACTTTAAAAAACTGGTAAAATTTCGTACGTCGAATTACATTTTAATCTTAAACATAAACTTTTGTGACAAAGCTTACTCAGATGACATTAAACAAACAAAAAGGAGTATATAGTTTATGCTATATACAGAATTTGGAAATCAACAAATACAAACACTTATGGACACATTGATGCTAAGAGTAAATATTTCAGTTCAGGCCATATTGAAAGACGTGAGTATCACTTAATAGGCCAAAATTTATTTGGTCACAGATAAAGGGTTCCCCTTTTAAAAAACCTTGAACCCCCAAATCTTTTTGTTTGCATAATTCCCAAAATTTCAAATGCCCAAAATTTACAAAGGGAAAAAAATGGAAAATATTTTCCCCCACACATGACACCACCCCCCACCGGGAATGTTGTACAAGCAGGATATCCAAGTTTTTTTAAGTTTTTTCGCCAAATTTCTGACCCCTACCACCGGAAGTGCCACAGAAATTGGGGCTCCAAAAAAGGCAAAACTTTTTTTCCCAAATTTTACTGTCCAATTTCGATGAGCTTGGGGCAAATTGGAGCCTCAGTTTCTGTTCTTAGCTGAAAGGAGTGGCACCCGGTGTGGTCTTCTGCTGCTGTTAGCCCATCTGCCTCAAATTTTCGCCGTACTGTGCTTTCAGAGATGCTCTTCTGCCTACCTTGGTTGTAACGGGTGGCTTTTTGAGTCACTGTTTGCCTTTCTATCAGCCTCAAAACCAGTCTGCCCATTCTCCTTTGACCTCGGGCATCAAAAGGCATTTCCGCCCACAGGACTGCCGCTCACTGGATGTTTTTCTTTTTTCGGACCATTCTCTGTAAACCCTAGAGATGGTTGTGCTGAAAATCCCAGGAGATCAGCATGTTTCTGAAATACTCAGACCAGCCCTTCTGGCACCAACAACCATGCACGTTCAAAGGCACTCAAATCACCTTTCTTCCCCATACTGAGCTCGGTTTGAACTGCAGGAGATTGTCTTGACCATGTCTACATCCCTAAATGCACTGCGGTGCCGCCATGTGATTGGCTGATTAGAAATTAAGTGTTAACGAGCAGTTGGACAGGTGTACCTAATAAAGTGGCCGGTGAGTGTATGTAAAGTTTGTACACAAACCTTGTAATTTGGTTCACAGAGTCCACATGGGTTCAAAATTAAATAACCCACTGACCTATATTTTTCTGAATTATGTTAAAAATAAAATGTTCAGGTTTTTTTTCATTTTACTACGTTAAATTAAACAAATTTTTATCAGATGGTGGCCAGTGTTGAAATTTCTTTTTGCTGCTCTCACCCTTTATACTACATACGGCAAGAGCCAGCACACCACTGATCTTGCTGGGACCTGTGGTCCATCAAGCAAGATCACTACCATAGATTATATTCATTGAGATGTTATTCTAATGACTTTTATTTTATTTCTAGCCTATCTCTAGCATATACACATGTTTGGCGCATCTGCAATGTGCCAAACACGAAGGCAAGGTGCGTCGAACTTTAGACGACATTTATGAGCAATAGATGCTAAAATGCTCTTCTGTGCGCCTATTTGCATACATGTCTCCCTTAAAGTGATATATAGACTAAAACTACCATCTAAATATAGACTTAAACATATAAAGGTGAGCATGTGTACTGCTGGTCAATACAAGACTGGGTTCACATAAGATTATCTCTATGTCGCAGGTATTCATCAGGATACTGTGAAAAAAGGGGCCCCCACAGCTACCAGGAAATAGCCACTGTGAGCCAATAGACTTCAATAGAACAAACGTAGTCCTTTTTGGATTAGGTTCGCTATATTTTTCAAACTTTCATGCATTCTTTGCTTGATATAAAAATAGGCCCACCACGAATTTGTGTCCAGCATTAAGGGCGACATGTATGATCGGGAATTGCTCCTTATTTCAGGCGTATACTGCGCCTCACCGTGCCGACTCCCCTGTCGGACACAGGGATGCGCTGTTAGGCGCAACCTTCGCCACCTTCGTATGCGCCTAACATGAAGGGGTGTGCAGAGGACGCGCTGTGGGTGTTCTGGGGCAAGACGCGGCACTTTCGAAAAATCCGAGGCATGCATGATTGTGGGTCGGCAAAGTGAGGCGCATAACAGCTCCGACAGGCAGACCTACTTAACAGTGGTCTACCTGAGTCGGAGGAGGCGCAGGGAAGCTGGAACTGACTGTAATGGGGCAATACAATACAGTTACAACAGTATAATAATAAAAAAGAGTAATCTTTCAAATGAAAGAATGAATAAAGAGAAATATCCAAGTTGACTAAAATCGTTTTCAATGTATCGAAAAAGTTGCTCATTTAAAATGAAAGCAAATATATATAAGATCTGAAATGAAAGAAATATCAGCTAGAAAAGGTCTTTAAAAAAGGTAGATAATTCAACTAATTTTACCTTAAATACGCCAATGCTGATGTTGTACAGATGTTAATTTGGGTGCTTTTTTTACATAAAAAAATTAAGATGTATTTGTACTTCTTTCACCTTTTATTCTATTTCGTATGTCCAGCAAGAGCCAGCACAGCACAGGTCTTGCTGGGACCTGTGGTTCTCCAAGCCGGATTTCTATGTTCCCAGGGCTTAGTTCTGGGCGTATTTACGGACGTATTTACGTCTGCAAATACATCACCAACTCAGCCTAAAATAATGAACAATTAGCTTAGAATGGCTACCAATGGGAAATCCGGACGTATTTAGGAATGTGACAAATACTACTTTATTATGTACTGTTTAAGAAGAGTATCAGAATTACCGTATATATTTGAGTATAGACCGAGTTTTTTAACACAAAAAATGTGCTGAAAAATTTGTCCTTGGCTTATACTCGAGTAACTGTTGGCGCTCGGGTGCTGCGATGGCCCAGACGCCGGCAGGGACACTTCTGCTACATGCGACTCCTCAGGGAGCGTGTATGGCAGAATCCCGAGTCAGCTGAAAGCATCCGACCGCTGCCTTGGCCCAGGCTCTGTCGGCGATCTCTTTACCTGTTTGAAACTCCTTTGGGAGCACATACAGGTGAAGATACCTCTGCTCCGCAGTGGACTCCGGGCGGCCGCGGACTCCGGCACAGGCAGCGTGCTATGTCATCAAGCTGCCTGCATGACCTGATGACATCACACTGCCTGTGCCAGAAGGCGGAGCGTGTGGGAGTCGGAGCAGCGAGGGAGTGAGGTTAGTGCGTGTATTTTTTTTTTTTATCCCTGCCTATACCTGCCTGACACTGCCTATAAGGGATATTTATCTGCCTATAAGGACATATACCTGTCTACAACCTGCCTATAGGGACATATACCTGCCTATAACCTGCCTATACCTGCCTATAACCTGCCTTTAGGGACATATACCTGGCTATAACCTGTCTATAGGGACATATACCTGCCTATAGGGACATATACCTGCCTATAGAAACATATACCTGCCTATAACCTGCCTATTACTTGCCTATAGGGACATATACAAGCCTATAACCTGCCTACACCTGCCTATAATCTGCCTATATGGACATATACCTGCCTATATCCTGCCTATCGGGGACATATACCTGCCTATAACTGCCTATTCCTGCCTATGGGGGACATTTAACTGCCTATAACCTGACTATGGGGGACATTTAACTGCCTATACCTGCCTATGGGGGACATATACCTGCCTATAACCTGACTATGGGGGACATATACCTGCCTATGGGGGACATGTGTAACCTGAATATGGGGACATATACCTGCCTATGGGGGATATTAAACTGGCTATGGGGACATTAAACTGCCTATACCTGCCTATGTAATTTTATTGGTATCCATTTTATTTTTTAAATCTACCAGTAACCGCTGCATTTTCCGCACTATAATTGCACAAAAACCACTTTCAGGCACATTATACACTGAAAACGAGACTCGACAATTCACTTCGAAGCGCCTTCCTTCATACATGTCTCCCTATATGCCTTGCATATTTATCATTATATATTATATATGGCTTATATAGTAGTAACGCAATCAGGGGACTTGAATTCTTTAAGAACATATGTAAATGTCACATTTATGTGTAATGCCATATCGTTTATATAGTATAAATTGTTTAAAAGAAATGTAAAGGTGAAACAGCATCAAATGCCATTAAAAAGAAAAAAAGCATTGAACAAACACTTAACAAATGAAAATTTAAACCATTAGTGGAAGAGCTATTTAAACAACATAACAATCAACCTGTATTAAGAAAACATTTGTACCACAGTGCTTCATTGTAAAACCAACAACTTAATCCACCACAGAAAAGTAGACCTTCAGGCAACATTGGACAAACAGCCCAGCCCTAACTATTTTTTTCACTGCACTTTGTCTAACCATGTCATCCAAGCGCTTTATTAATGTCCATCACACAGATTTTCCAAACTGATATTTGCAAGTCAGCAACTAAAATTGGTTCAGGAAACTTTTAAAAGGACTTTCAATGGACGGTGCTTCAATAGTTAGAATGTTTGGGGTCATCGAAATAACTTTTTAGTTTGTAAGCAGGAGTTTTTTAGTAATGTTTTGGCAATCTCAATCATGTCTCAAATACGTTTTTGAGATTGTAGAAATCTTTCGATTCAAAGCTTAATAGACTTGGAGCTCAATAGCATCCCACAGGGTTTGCTCATGGTTTTGATCTGATTTATTTTGGAATTTTTACACTGTATAGGAAAGCCTTTTTTTACAGTGCAAAAAAAAAAAAAAAAGAAAAAAAAAAAAACACAACAATTTTTGGGGGGGAAAAAAAAAAAAACAAAGAAAGGGGGAAGCAAAAACAAACAAATATTGAAAATGTTATCGGGTCAATATAGACAAATGAAAAACATTTAAAAAGTCATAACAGCTAGCAAGTACTCACAGGCTTTTAAATATGTATAAAAATAGCCAGATCCAAGACAAAACACCAAGTGTGAAATGTATTAACGGGGATGCGCCAGGCTTTGGGTGTACTTTGAGCCAAAAAGAATGTAAGAAAGGTGCACTCCAAATTTTTGGCATATAAGCCCCTTTTTAATGACCAAAATTTGGGGTGTTCTGGGGTGCCACAATTCATAGAAGAAATACATTTGTGTTTCTTTGAAAAACCCAAAAACCTAGGCACAAAAACAGTTAGAACAGCCAGACCGGGTTTAAAAAGGGGGGGCCCTAGTCAGATTTCATTTTGGCACAAGACTACACCTATATGTATGACCCGCAGAAGAACAGGTTCATACATTCTGGCGCATTCTATACAGCCTTAGAGCTATTTAGAACTGGCCTGTCAACACCAACTAGCATACATGTCACCTCAAATATATAATTTATAACAGATTGTAAGGGTTTAGTTAGTCAGTTAGGGGTAGTAGCCACTGGGCCGGGTTTTGGCAGACAAATAGTTAACGTTTAGAGAGAGTAAAATTTTGGGATGTTTGGTTTTCGGCCTTCCAATAAGTCAACGGGGTTTTACATAAAAAATCGTGAAATGAATGGGAGCTTTTTGGACGGGGTTTTTGGGTATGGAAACGCTGGGGGACCTGGGTCTGCCCAGGGTTGGTACAAGGTAATCCCCAGATGTAAATAGTCTTTTGGATAGAGAGGGAGATGGTGGGGGGAAAAGGTTTCCCCCTTTCCCCACTCCTGATTCATGGCTAGAGAGGACACAAGAGAAGGAAAGAGGTGTCCCCTAGATCCGGTCTGGGGTCAGAGTGGGACAGAGACCTGGAACAGCACGGGAGTGACAGTGGATAGCAAAGAGAGAACAGTACGGATTCCCAGAGAGAGAGAGAGTTTGGTGTTAGCCTCCGGTGGCAGACGAAGGGGTGAAGGAGAGGCCTTTATTCAAAACGACTTCTTTAGCAAGGTATTCAACCCAATAAGGGCGTTAGCCCGTTTAGACTCCACTAGGAGGTTCCTCTTTATTCCTCCCAAACAATGCAAGTAGAAAAAGAGTGAAGAGTCTAATAGACGTTTTAACTTATCACCTTTATGATACTAGGACATATACAACACCATGTAATGTTGATAGATCGATACAATAGTACCTTAGTCTTTTAGTCATATAGAAGTCCTTTACAGGTAAATTTTCATTCAAGTATAGTCCATTAAGCCAGGACAATCCTTTTGACAGTTTAGCTGAAGCTGTACGGTGACATTCTGAGTGAATTTCAGAGGGTTTTCCCCCAGGAAAGAGGAAACTTCTGAAAAATCGCATCAGAAAGTCACCTACAGTACAGCTCGAGGTCTATGGATTGTCCTGGCTTAATGGACTTACTTGAATGAAAATTTACCCGTAAAAGGGCTTTTTTGATAAAGGACTAAGGAATTTTGTTTGATCTTCAACATTTCATGGTGTTGTATATTCCTAGTACAAAAGGGAAATTTAAAACGTCTATTAGACTCTTCCCTCTTTTTCTACTTATTCAAAATGAACCAAGGAGATGGAGGTACAGGAGTAGAAGCTACATCATAAAGGAATGGGCAAGGTTGGCAGGAAGAGTGTTCCCTGTATGCTGTGTCATGATGCTGCGGTCATCCACCTGTTGAAGATTTTTTTGTGCCCCGGAGACTGTGACCTTTTACAGACCCCAAGTTTGGGGAGTAAAAGACCAGCAAATTCTTTTTTAAAAAGTTGTGACATTTATTTTTTAAACGCCCAACAGAGTGCACAAGCATCACCCATCCTCTATGGTACACCGCGATTCCCATTCTCAGGTATCCCAAACCACATACAGTGGAATGCGTCACCACCACCCACACCTTCCTCCCTGTATGCGCTGCAGCTTGGCATATTCGGCAGGATCGCAGTTTGAAGGCCGAAAGAAGAACACCAGCGTGTGGTGGGAGAGGGTTTCTCCCCACCCGCCAGGCTAGCCGCTGAAGAGGAGTACTATGGGGTGTGAGGACAGGTGAGCGCTATGTGAAGTGAGTGCCAGAACTGTCGACAGAGTTCGTCAGAGGGATAGAGGTGAACAGAGACCAGTGAGTGTACCTGCGAGGCCAACATTGCGGAGACGGGCGGCAACTGTCACGGGATTCATGGAAGGTTTCATGCTGAGAGGAAGGGGGTGTCCTACAGAAAGCCCATGAAGGGATTTCCATCGAGGCATGCCTGGAAGGCCAGAGATGCCTTTGGAAGGTGAGGGAGGTAGCCCCAGACTAGAGAGGGGTAGGAGGCACATGAGAGCCCGGAAGTAGGGGGTAGCGTCCCTTTCAGTGTTCAGCATTGTTGAGGAGAAGAGCTGTGAAGCAAAAGGCTCAAATAATCTTCAGTGGGCAACTGTGATGGAGGCACAGGGAGAGCGGGAGTATCAACAAATCCAGCAGGAGATGGTGAGACAGCTCTGGGAACGTCTGCAATAGCTGAAGCCATCGGAGTAGCTGAATGTGCGGGAGTAGAAGCCGCTGTGAGAGGTTAGGATGTTGTGTTGGGGGCTAAGTACTATTATGCCTATCCCATTAACAGGGCCGGAACAAAGCATTCTGGTGCCCTGGGCAAATAAGGCGAACAACTCCCTCCCTCCTTCCAAGCATGTAGTTGAAATGTCAAAATTACCATAATAAAATAGAGAGGACAGCCACAAGCGCTCGCAACGAGTTGCAAGCAACCTGTGCAGGGCATTTTACCTCATGGTAAAACCCCTAACGTGTGCAATGTGATAAGGTGTTTAAATGTTCCACTTTATTTTTACAATATTGTTGTGGAGGAAATATTGTACGTGAACTAGTTTGGTTTGAGTGCCAGTGTTGCTTTTTGAGCCTGGTTCTCATCTGTGTTTGGTTTTTCCATTGTTTTATTCTGTTTTTGAAAGAGAAATACAGAATAGAAGAGTCACCCATTGATTTCACAGGTTTTTAGGCTCCATTAAGTCAGATTTCATTTTTTTTTACACCCAAAAAAAATAAACATAGCATGCTGCGTTACTGGTTCTGTAAAAAAACAGGAAATCTGATGGAAAGGATCCTTAATTTCTTTTTAACACCGAAGTCAATGGAAAGCGGATACAAATGTATAGGTATCCATTTGCATCCATTTCAGACATTAAAAAAGATAAATTTTTAATGAAAATAAACTGATGCCAATGGAAACCAAAATTTCGGTTTATTTGACAAATTTGAATGACAGATCAGGTAAAAAAGAGACTACACTTCCGTTTGTATCAGTTAATGTCAGTTTTTGGATGTAGATCCTTCCATCGTTTTGAACAGAAAACCAAACTCAGATGTGAACTACAGCTTAGTCCCACTCCGGCACTGCCTCTAAGCCTAAAATATGAAAATCCCTTAAAAGATTTATACAATTTGTAGGATTTTTGGATAAAAAAAAGGGATGTAAGCAGCAAACATAATACAAAAAATGTATTGGTCGCAGAAAATGGTGCTGCGGCGTAAATTTAAGAAATAGAGAATGTTTGGACTTTTTTAACAGTGCGAAAACATAAAGAAAACCATACATGTTTGGTATCATTGGAATTGTACTGACCTGCAAGTGACAGTTAACACTTCATTTCTACTGAAGAGTCAACGCCATCAAAACAAAAGCCTCAAACATGGCCCAAGTATATTTTTTTAACATTTCACTACACTAAGAATTTTTTTTCCAGTCCCCCAATATAGTCTATGGTACGGTGAATGATGCAGTTAGGGTGCTTTCCCATGGCACTGGCAAAAAATTTTGTCTTTTTTTGCCACGCAGAGGGACGGCTTTTGTCCGAGGTTTAGGGATTCAAGCCGTCCCCCTTCACACCCACATGTTCATGTTCTGCCTAAAAACCAGGCGGAAGAATGAACCGCGGGTGGTGTAAAAAAACGTCTGGCGGAAAATCCGGGGACTGCTGAACGGATTTTAATTAAAGTCTATGGGGAATGTTACATGTAGGTTTTCAGGCGGTTTGTAAAACTGTGAACCGTCTGAAAAACCGACCAATAATCATTCATGTGGGGAGAAGCCCTTAGAAAGTACATCTTATCCCACAAAACTCCCTTATGTGTCTATGTGGGTGGAAAAATAAAAAAGTTATGGCTCTGGGAAAGCTTGAGGAAAAAACAAAGAGCCATATTATTATGACTGTGCGGAGGGAAAGAGTTAAACACACAAGACACATTTCTGCTAATGAGAAGCCATTGACTCTCATTTCTGACTACATTCTTGGTAACCATTAGGATACTGTAAAAATCACTTCCCCAATATATATCATGGAGTAGCAATGGAGAATAATAGATAAAAAAATCATCTTATTTGAACCACATTTGTTCTATATATCATTCCTCAAGGCTTGATATATGTTGGGGCACTGTTTTTCATGGCATGGCATCTCAATGGTGACCATAGACGTAGTCAAAAATAATATCTCAATGGTTCATAAATGCTAAGTCTTGCACGTATCAACAAAGACTGCATCCAGGACCAGGGATTAAAGCTTGTCTGGATGCAAACTGGCTGAAACCTGCGAGAACTAGCATACATAGCTGCCCAGTTATTGATGAACCACTACTAGTTTCGAAGTGAATTGTTGAGTCTCGATTTCAGTGTATTCAGCCTGTGTATTTCAGTGTATTCAGTGTGTTTCAGCCTGAATGTATGAAAGTGGTTTTTGTGCAATTATAAATGGAGATTAAACTTCATCGCGCCTCGTCTGTGTGTTTGGCGCATTATGAAACTTAGGTGCATTAGTACTGCACCTAACATGTATAAATACTATAGATAGGCTGGAAATAAAAGGGAAGTAATTAGAATAGCATGTCAGTGAATAGAAACTATGGTACTGATCTTGCTTGGTGCACCACAGGTCCAGCAAGACCTGTGATGTGCTGGCTCTTGCTGTATGTAGAATAAAGGGTGAGAGCAGCAAAAGTAAATTTCAAATTTAATATAGTAAAAATTTAAAATTGTAAAATCTGAACAAGAAAATCAGGGGGTTATTTAATGTAAATCTAGTTTTAGATTATTTTAAATTTATTTGGTTTTTGTTCAATATACTGAAATGTGGATGGGGCCGTCTCCTGCCCGTTTGTGGAATATCAATTATTTGAATTGCCTCGGCCTGATTGGTAATTTAAATTCTTTTTATTACTATCGTAGTGTAGAAGAAAATATTCACGGCACTCACCACATTGTTTGTTAAAATCCTTCTTTATTTTCAGCACATTCCGTGGAGGGGCTGACAACTGAACACACTAAACAGGCAACACACTAAACATTCAACAGCCGTTTCGCGCGGTCACCGCACTTCTTCCTGGCCTCACTAGGAATAGCGTGTAGACACCTTTTAACTTCCTTTCTCACGGTCACATGACCTTTCATTCACAAAATGTAACAATACAGCTCCTATATTACTTAACATTCTATTTTACAAAAAAGAGGATAAGTCGTTCCTGTCATTAAGACCTAATCTTCCTAATGTATTAGTTTTTAGTATCCACTCAGCCTCACACTGTAATAAACGAGTGTGTCGATCCATTCCATTGGCCGGTGGAAACACCCTTTGTAAGCCTGCAAATCGGATTTCCGCAGTGTTCCCTTTATGCACCTCTGTCATGTGTTTATTAAAACGGGGTGCACCTTTGCCCATTTTAAGAGATGTTCCCTCACTCTCTTAAATAGAGATCTAATGGTTTTTCCTATATAGAAAAAACCACAGTTACACCAGATGGCATACACTACAAAATCCAATCTGCATGTTACAAATTGTTTTACATTTAGCTGTAATTCTCCCAATCTGATAACAGGATTTGTTTCCATATGTTTACAAAACGAACAGTTGTTGCATTTGTGGTTGCCCTGTGGAATAGTTCTATGTAACCATGTTTTCTTACTTTCTTTGAGTCTACTTCTTACTAGTTCATCCATCAGGTTAGTACTTCTTTTAAATGAAATAACGGGGGGTTCCTGAGTTTTCTCTTCAAGCTGTACATCACTTTGTAATATATGCCAGTGTCGTCTTATTATGCTTCTAATCTGTTCAGACATGGGGCTATATTCAAATGAAAAAATACTCCGATCTACTTTATCATTTCTAGGCCTATTTCTCAATAGATCTTTCCTATCCTTTTTAATTGCTCTTTGAAACTATTTAGAAATATTATTTTCTTTATAGCCCTAATTCTCAATCTGTCCATTAGTTCACAGGATTGCTCTAGGAAGTCACTGTAATCACTATTATTTCTCTTCAATCTTATGAATTGTCCATATGGCAGACTAGACTGTACATGTGGTGGGTGGAAACTATCATGATGTAGCAACGAATTTGTTGCTGTGGGTTTACGGTACCCCTTAGTCTTAATTTCGTTGGTTTCTAATATTATCTCTACATCTAGAAATTCCACTGTTTTACCACCAAATGTAGATGTAAACTGCATATTCATTTCATTTATATTTAAGTATTCCATGAATTCTTTGAACTCTTGTTCTGATCCTGACCAGATTATCAAAACATCGTCTATAAATCTAGACCATTCAACTATGTGTTTTAAAAAGGGATTCCTTGTATTATACACGTACTCTTCTTCCCAAATAGCTAAAAATAAATTAGAGAAGGTGGGTGCGACTGGCGTCCCCATGGCAGTGCCAACTGTCTGTAGGAACCATTGATTCTCAAATCTGAATGCATTATGACCTAGCACAAAATCAAGTGCCTGACATATAAAGTCTATGTGTTCTGCCTGTACTTCCTGTCTAGTCAAAAATGTCCTAACAGCTTTAATTCCATCTAGATGTCGTATCCTTGTATATAGACTGACAACATCTATGGTTGCCAGTCCATATGAGGGGGACACATGAATTTGTTCTAATTTTTGTAATAGGTTTTTTGTATCCATTAAATACGATGGTACATTTTTCAGCAAGGGACGTAAGTACCAGTCTAGATATTGTGAGAGTGGTTCAGTAAGTGAGCCCCTACTGCTAACTATTGGGCGTCCTGGGGGATGATTCAAATCTTTGTGTATTTTGGGTACAAAGTACCAACTGGATTTAGATGGCCTAATTGGGAGTAATTTCTTCACCAATTTATTTGTTAAGAAGCCTACATCTCTTCCCCTTCTCAATATATTTTTTAATTTATCCACAAATTTGTTAGTTGGATCACTACTCAGTTTACAATAGGTAGATTCATCATTAAGTTGTCAATATGCTTCCTTCATGTAGAATTCTCAATTCATGATTACAATGTTTCCCCCCTTGTCGGCAGGTTTTATCACTAGATCTTCGTTATTTTTCAGCCATTTTAGTGCTTTTTGTTCTTCCCTGTTTAAATTTGACTCCACTCTCGGGTACACTAGTGCTTTAGTATCTTTCAGCACTGTGTTACTGAAAATTTCCAAGGATGAACCTGGCGACAAGGGGGGATAAAACGCCGATCTGATTCCTCCCTTAAATCCTTCTGCCTCAGACACATTCTCCAGTGAGTCCCTTTCCTCATTTGCTAGCTCGTATAGTTCTTTGGCCATGGGCATAATAAGACGACACTGGCATATATTACAAAGTGATGTACAGCTTGAAGAGAAAACTCAGGAACCCCCCATTATTTCATTTAAAAGAAGCACTAATTTGAGGGACGAATTAGTAAAAAGTAGACTTAGAGAAAGTAAGAAAACATGGCTCCATAGAACTATTCCACAAGGTAACCATAAATGTAACAACTATTCTTTCTGTAAACATATGGAAACAAATCCTGTTATTAGATTGGGAGAATTGCAGATAAATGTAAAACAATTTATAACATGCAGATTGGATTTTGTAGTGTATGCCATCTGGTGTAACTGTGGTTTTTTCTATATAGGAAAAACCATTAGATCTCTATTTAAGAGAGTGAGGGAACATCTTTATTCCCTTAAAACGGGCAAAGGTGCACCCCGTTTTATTAAACACATGACAGAGGTGCATAAAGGGAACACTGCAGAAATCCAATTTGCAGGCTTACAAAGGGTGTTTTCACCAGCCAATGGAATGGATCGACACACTCGTTTATTACAGTGTGAGGCTGAGTGGATACTACAAACTAATGCATTAGGAAGATTAGGTCTTAATGACAGGAACGACTTATCCTCTTTTTTGTAAAATAGAATGTTAAGTAATATAGGAGCTGTATTGTTACATTTTGTGAATGAAAGGTCATGTGACCGCGAGAAAGGAAGTTAAAAGGCGTGTACACGCTATTCCTAATGAGGCCAGGAAGAAGCGCGGTGACTGCGCGAAACGGCTGTTGCCTGTTTAGTGTGTTGCCTGTTTAGTGTTTTCAGTTGTCAGCCCCTCCACGGAATGTGCTGAAAATAAAGAAGGATTTTAACAAGCAATGTGGTGAGTGCCGTGAATACTTTTTTCTACACTACGAGATTGATGCAATATTATTCTATATGTCACTGAGCACCACTGAAAAAGCTATGGAATAGTAACGTCACGGGAGTTAACTGCATAAATCCTAATATTGGGTAAAAGTAGTGCCGAGACATATATGCTTCTTCGTGCCGACTTTTTATTACTATTCTGTTCGCCGATTCCAAATATATAACTGACATTCTCTTTGTCACTTATAACCGTTTGTACAATGGTGCTATTTAATGTGCTGGTATACTTTACTATGTACAGCCTCTATCGTGCTTATTGTGTACGTTGTTTACTTCTGCTTTAATAAAAGTTCTCTTGTGAATAAAAAAAAAAAAAATGTATTTAAATGTATTTTATAGGAGATATTTTTATATTTTTGGGATATTTTATATTTTTAGATTTTATATGATAAAATTTTTTATTAAATTTAAATAATTAAATTTTATATAGTTTGATCATTATCAGAAATTACTTTTTATTATTGTACTGGTGTAAGTTAAGAAATATTGGACATTTTTTTTCCTTAACAGCAAATCTAGCTCCACTTTGACTCCTCAGACATGTTCGAGCAGTAATGAGCCTAGTTTTGCCGAACCACATTCATATATGTGTCTAATAATACGAATGTGATGTGACACGCTAATGTTAGGCGCATTAGAACGTGTCGTCTTACAAACAATGCGCCTAACACATTCATTAGGCGCACTAGATATCGTAGACTGCTCACTTAGGTGTATTTTACGATAGAAAACGGTGAAAAACCCGATCATACATGTCTCCCTAAGAACTTTGAGGCAGTATAGAATGCGCCAGAATGTATGAACCTGTTCTTCTGCAGGTCATACATACAGGCGCAGTCTAGTGCCAATACGACAACTCAGGTCAGGCAGACCATCTTTAATCTGATCTAGCTGTTCTAACTGTTCTGTGCCTAGATTTGTCGTCAAAGAATCATAAATGTGTCTAGTTCTATGAATGTGGTGCGACATACCCCCAGAACACCCCTAAAGTTTGGAGTGAACCTGTTCATGCATTCTTTTTGACTCAAAGTACCCCAGAAAACTGGCACAGCCTCGTTCATACATGTCGCCCTAAATCCCCATCATAAAAATGACATAAACATAATTATTAAAAAATATATACCGTATATACTCGAGTATAAGCCGACCCGAGTATAAGCCGAGGCACCTACTTTTGCCACAAAAAAACGGGAAAGCTTATTGACTCGAGTATAAGCCTAGGGTGGAAAATAGCAGCGGCTACTGGTGAATTTTAAAAATAAAAATAGATACCAATAAAATTACATAGGCAGTTTTAATGTCCCCATAGGCAGGTATAGGCAGTTTTATGTCCCCCATAAGCAGATATAGGCAGTTTAATGTCCCCCATAGGCTGGTATAGGCAGCTATATGTCCCCCATAGTACTAGGCAGGTATAGGCAGTACTAGGCAGGTATAGGTAGGCTTATAGGCAGTACTAGGCAGGTATAGGTAGTACTAGGCAGGTATAGGCAGTACTAGGCAGGTATAGGTAGGCTTATAGGCAGTACTAGGCAGGTATAGGTAGGCTTATAGGCAGTACTAGGCAGGTATAGGTAGTACTAGGCGGTATAGGTAGGCTTATAGGCAGTACTAGGCAGGTATAGGTAGTACTAGGCAGGTATAGGTAGGCTTATAGGCAGTACTAGGCAGGCTTATAGGCAGTACTAGGCAGGTATAGGTAGTACTAGGCAGGTATAGGTAGGCTTATAGGCAGTACTAGGCAGGTATAGGTAGTACTAGGCAGGTATAGGTAGGCTTATAGGCAGTACTAGCAGGTATAGGTAGTACTAGGCAGGTATAGGTAGGCTTATAGGCAGTACTAGGCAGGTATAGGCAGTACTAGGCAGGTATAGGCAGTACTAGGCAGGTATAGGTAGGCTTATAGGCAGTACTAGGCAGGTATAGGTAGTACTAGGCAGGTATAGGCAGTACTAGGCAGGTATAGGTAGGCTTATAGGTAGTACTAGGCAGGTATAGGCAGTACTAGGCAGGTATAGGTAGGCTTATAGGCAGTACTAGGCAGGTATAGGTAGTACTAGGCAGGTATAGGTAGGCTATAGGTAGTACTAGGCAGGTATAGGTAGTACTAGGCAGGTATAGGTAGGCTATAGGTAGTACTAGACAGGTATAGGCAGGTGTAGGCAACGTTTTAAAACAAAAAAAAATCACTTACCTGGCTCCCCGCTGCTCCATCTCCCTCACTGGCCGGCCTCCTCGCTGTTCGGGGTCCCCGCGCCGTCTTCCCGGCACAGGCGGGTGACGTCATCAGGCCGCGCACGCAGGCGTGATGACATGCACGCTGCCTGTGCCGGGGAGCTCCGGACAGCCGCGGCCGCTCCGGAGAGTTTGCGGCCGCCCGGAGTCCACTGCGGAGCACAGAGCGCTCGCTCTGTGCCCCGCAGTGGTATCTCTTCACCTGGGTGCGCTCCGGAGGAGTCGCATGCAGGGGAAGAGATGACGGACAGTGCCCGGGCCATCGCAGCGCCTGTGCACTGTCAGCCGTGCTCGGCCTTCAGTTATATGCGCTCCGTGAGGAGTCGCATATAGCTGAAGCGTCCCTGTCAGCACTCGGGCCATCGCAGCGCCTGAGCGCCGACAGTGTGACTCGAGTATAAGCCGAGGGAGGGTTTTTCAGCACATTTTTTGTGCTGAAAAACTCGGCTTATACTCGAGTATATACGGTATGTGTTTTCTTAGTCTTAGGCTGTTACAGGCTGTGGGTGTGAGGGGCACCTGGAATGCACACTGACTTACATGACAGAACAGGGCTGGATAGACCTTACTGCTCTGCAGCACCATGAAAAAAAGGACTGGCTCATCGCCGCTCCTTTTAGATAGTACATTCATTCACTGACTCTGACTGTGTCCCTGCTCTTTTCTTCATCCTGGTCCCATTCCAGGACTTTAAAAATCACGGTCACTTCTCACTTGGCACTGTCGGTAGCTGGGGGACCTCAGTAAGGGGAGCGGAGCCTTCTCTGATGTGGTGATGCTCCGCAAAAAGACGGTGTCGCGTAGAAGAGAGAGGGCGTGTTTGACGGGGGATTCCTACGAACCAGCAGTGACTGAGTGATCAGCGGACTGCTGCTTAACAATACGATCTAATGCAGCAACCTTGATCAGAGTGAGAGGTTATATTTGAGCTAAGTGTGCCCCCGTATTGTCTTGCAGAGCTGGTGCCCTAAGCCTACCTACCGGCCCTGCCCGTTAAGGACGCTGATGCCATTAACCTTGAAGAAGTTATCTGTTAAACGTGTTATTTTCGAGTATTCCAGAGGGTGTGTGAATTGTCCTTATAGAAACCGAAGACAGCTTGATTTAAATGTGTGTGGAGGGGAGTTAATGTAATTGGTTGTAGTTATGCCTGTATAAGGAGTACTGGGTTGCCGTGGAAAACCAGGGAGAGGGATGGCCTGGTTTTGGCAGTCAAATAGTTAATGGTTTAGAGAGAGCAACAGTTGGGACTGTTAGGCCATGTTCACGCGGCTTATTCCCGACGGATTTGTGAGCCGGATTGCGCTCACAAATCCACCGTGAATAAGGGGCGGGACGGGGAGGGGCCGGAGCGCGGCGGGGGAGCTGCTCGCCGGCCCCATAGACAATGCATTATTTACGGTGCGTACGCGCCGTAAATAATGTTCATGTCACTTTCTCCCCCCGCGGCGGATTCACCGAACGGGAAGGAGCGACGGAATCCACTGTTCTCTATGAGAGCATTGGATTACTGTAATTACTCCGACGGATTGGCGCCGTACTGCAGCGCAAATCTGGCGCGCAGTACGGTGCCAATCTGTGGCAAAATAAGCCGTGTGAACGAGGCCTTAGGGTGAAGCAAATCAGCAAGCTCAAGGGGTGGAGCTGGGCTGAGAAGGCGAGCAAACTAAGTAGCAAACAATCAGATGACAGATAGGAGGAGGAGCTCACGTTAGGGTTGTTTTGAGGGAAGTCAGCATAAGGAGAGAGAGAAAAAGAAAGTTCCAGAAGTGTGCAAATAGTCAGTGAGACAGCAAAGATGTGTCCACAGGAGGGGACGCTGGGCTCTGCCCAGGGCTGGGCACAGAGTTAAGTGCCCAGCATGTAAATGGTTCTTTCAGATAGAAAAGGAGATGGTCGGAGAAAAGAATCTCCCTTCCCAACTCCTGAGGCACGGCTAGAGAGAGGACACGAGAGAAGAAAAGAGGTATCCCCTAAATCCGGTCTGGGGACAGAGTTTGCCGGAGACCCAGGACAGTATGGGAGTGACAGCGGATAACAGAGAGAGAACAGTAGGGGTTCCCAGAGAGGGAGAGAGCTTGGTGGTAGCCTCCGGTGGCAGATGAAGAGGCCCTTATCCGAAACAAACCATGGCAGAAGGAGGGACAGGAATAGAAACTACTCAGTTAGGGAACGGGCAAGGTTGGCAGGAAGAGTGTTCCCTGAATGCTGTGTCATGATGCTGGGGTCGTCCACCTGTTGAAGCCTTGTTTGTGTCTGGAGATCTGTGACCTTGTACAGACCAAGTTTGCCGGGAGTAAAGACCAGGAGTTCTTTTTATTACCAGTTGTGGACATTTATTTATTAAGTGCCAATACAGTACACAAGCATCACCCATCCTCCGCGGTACACCGCGATTCCCATTCTCCACGGTACACCGCGATTCCCACCCATACCATCTTCACTGTATGTGTTACAGATAATTGTCACTTAAAGGAGTTGTCTCATTACGAGCTTTCAGCCTGTCAGTGTCCCTGGTAAGTTGAACTGAGGGGCGTGCTTCTTGGTCTGTCTGTTCTGCTCCCTCTCCCCCCTCCCATCAGCACACAGGCAGCTATGTAACTTCTATACAGGGGGGGGGGGGGAGGGGGTTTGCTCTCAGAGTTAACCCTGTGTGTGTCTGCCTAGGTCTGTTGCAGGAGAGGGCTGATCTATGAGTGTGAAGTGGTGTGCTAATAGAGCAGAGAGGATGTAAGTGTTCCTATATCCCCTGCTTAGCTTACAAGTCTCCACATCATCTCCAGCAACAACAAGGGCAGTGTTACTATACTCAGGATGTGTCCCTAATACAGGAGAACATAAAGTATTCACATGCCCCCTGATCTATATAGTATTAGTATATTCACAGTTCCAAAGACATATCATGATTATAGTAACAGACAGGGTCACTGCTGTCACATCTATCTGTGTAGAGAGCAGGAGGAAGCAGGCACACACATGGGTTAATCCAGGACACAGACACCAGAGTCCTCCTCCCCCTCCTTCCACTACAGAAGCATTCTGTGCGGGAGGGGCTCTCTGCTCCGACCTGTCTTCAAAGGTGATGAGTGATCAGACCTGACAGCCAGTAAGATAAGGATCAACAGGTCGGCTACTATAGAGATTTGAGAAGCTGATGTAGTAATACTAACAGGGCTAGCTCAAAATCAGTAGACATTTGTAATGAACATATATTGCAAAGCTGCTTGTTTTTTAAAGATCTTTAAATTAAAACCCAATCATTGTAGCGAGACAACCCCTTTAAAAAAGCAATACAAGTCAATAGAAAAACACAATAATACACCAACAGTATATCAAAACATCATATCAGCTATCAAATTATAGCATTATAAAGTGCCTTAGTGGGACTAAGAATGATAAAATAAAGACTATTAAAAAAGTGCACAGTAAAAAAAAAGTACAATTTTTTCCCATTAAAAGTTTATTTGGCAAAAGTCACATGGTAATGACCCACACAAAAGAGTTAACAGGTTATTAAAACTCAATAAATAATTAAAAAGTTAAGAAATAAGTCCCTTGGTCCCCAAAATGGTACCTGGGAAAGCCACTTCCAGTCTCATAATTAATATAATTATATTGATTGTATTGTGCTGTGAATGTATGTCATAATGTGTTTTTGCTCCCAACAGATATCAATCAATCTATCTATCTATCTATCTATCTATCTATCTGTCTGTCTTCTGTTTATCACTATATCATTCTTCTACATCTGCCTTTATTTATTACAGTGAATTATCAAAAGGAACCCACTCCTGCAACATCAGTTCTGGCCAGCGAGGAAGTGGAGGAGGTCCAAAAACTTCAGGCAGGACCATTGGGTGTTGCCTAACCACTAGAGTTGGATGACCAAAAGCCAACAATACCAACAACAAACATTGCAATAGTACTCACAACAGGGGCTGCAACAACATCTGCTGCTGCAAGTCCTGCCAGACTAGCTGCTGTTGCTGACCCAGAGGCCATCCATGCCAGACATCCCACCCCCATACACACAGCCTCCACCCATGGGCAGTCAGGGGACCTTCAAGGCAATAAACAGACATAGACACAGTCAAAATGAGGCCTTGTCCCTTATTCAAAGGGTTAGCATGGATGACCAGCACAACTTCTTCGGACAGTTTCTTGCTGCCACCAAAAGCATTTCAAAGTCCAAGATAGTTTTATGTTCATACCTCAATGGCAATCTTTGACTTACCACCTTCCTAAACTTGGAAATCTCATCAATAGTCTCTGGTGGGTAACTGAGTTTAAAGATATGTCTCCTTCTTCTTGACAAGGCCTGGGATGAGATGTACCATAACCCTAACAGATCTTGTTTTATTTTATGCCATAGTACCCTCTCCTTCCCCACCCACACCTGGTTCCAAGTTGCTTGTATCTCCCACCACCTATTAACAGTGGGTTGTCTGGAAAACATGAACTAGGACCTCCACCTCCTTCGAATATCTCCCCATGTATCAACTATTTTTACTTTTCAGTTTAGCTCTGGGTGAAGGTCGACTCCTTTATGTAAATAAAGTACTACATGAAAGAAAAAATAGGGGAAGGTTTTATTTAGAAGATGTGTTGGAGGAAGTGATGGATTGTAGGGGAAAGGAATGAGTATTTATATTGATCAAGATTTTTTTTATTGTAGTAAAATGGCAAAAGGGGGCAGCTTTGAAATTAGATTTTTGGATTTTTGTCTATCTCTATTATAAAAACTTTTTTTTTCTTTACACTTAGGCCCTGACTGCCATGACAACTAGTCAGCATCCCATGGTCTTGTTGGCACCATTTTTCAACTACTTAGATGCTATGGTAGTGTCTACCACAGAATCTAAGTGATTGAACTGCTGGGATCGGAGTTATCTCCAATCCCGGACAATAGCAGCAGGTGGTGGCTCTAATTAACACCCACTTTGTATAGAGCAGGTTCATTCCATGAACCTGCATCGTACTTTCTTATTTGGAAGGGTAAATGGCTCTATAAAATGTAGAATCAATTAAAATTTAGAATCAAGTCATTGTCCCGAACAACGTTTGGTTGAAAACTGTGCCTCGTCCTAAACAAAATTGGAGTGACTTAGGTGTTGGGGTGTGGCTTCTGTGAAAGGGGGTGGGGCTTACTGTGCAATGCCTTACTCCAAAAAAATGCACCAAAATTCTGGCACAATTAGTGGCATAAAGTAAGCCAGCTAACAGAGGGTATATTGTTACACTAGACAGTCTAAACATGCGGCAGATTTATCAACACTATGATAAATGTGGTGCATTTTAAAACTGTCTAGTCTAAGTTTACACTGTCTAAGTATTAGACGATATTGATAAATCTGTCCCTTTGTTTTCCTCTATTGATCCAGAGAAATATAGAACCCATAAGGCATAAACCAATCTACCCCAATTAAGCTCTTGATCCCAAGTGACGATTGGACTAGATCAACGTTCTAAAAACAATTCTGTATGTCTACATAAGTCATAATATTATTTTGTCGCAAGTAATTGTCACAAGTTTTTTTTGAAGCACCATGACAGTTTATCAAATTACGAGGAATCTTGTTTGATGAACAATGCAAAATCTTCCAGATTTTCAATGTAATTTTTATTTAGCCCTGCAATTTGTTAAGACAGTCTTCTTTAAAGGGATTTTCCTACAATACACAGTTATCACCTATTCACAGGATAGGTGCTAATTGTCTGATAAGGGAAATAGAAACAAAATAATCCTCGGCACTGCTGCACGGCACTTTCTCATGTCACTCAGGTAGCGAGGAAGCGTTTTAATGGAGCAGAGCAGTGTTTGAACATATGCACTGCTACTTTTTAAAATCTATAGGACTAAAAAAAAGATATCCAAGTCCAGCTTTCGGCCATCTTTGTCAGTCCCATAGACTTTATGTGGAACAGCAGTGTGCATTTTCCACCACTGTTCTGTTCAAACACTTCCTCGCTATACTTCAGTGCAGTGAGAAACAATGGGAATCCATTAAAGTGATTGATGGGGGTCACCTGTGATTAGATACTTATCACCTAAACCCTTTTATGGACTATCCTTAACATGACTGTGGATGGAAGAGCATGTAACCCAGTGTTTCTCAACTCCAGTCCTCAGGACCCACCAACAGGTCAGGTTTTCTGGCTCTCCTTAGCATTGCACAGGTGATTTCATTATGCTGCACAGGTGATTTAATTATTGTCAGCGCATTCTGTGGGAGATCCAGAAAACATGACCTGTTGGTGGGTCTTGAGGACTGGAGTTGAGAAACACTGATGTAACCAGATGTTTCTTTCATGCATCATACATTGTGTCTGGTCGCATGTCCCTTTCATCAGCGGCTATATTCGGGTTGGAAGCCCCATGCTGTCTGTGAACAAGTGTCCCACCGCTTTAAGTTACAGCAAACAGTATTCTCTTTATACGGGTGACATATTTATCATGGTTGAAAAAGACATATGTCCATCAAGAACAGGCATGGGAATTGTGAAGAGTACAGCTTGAGAGGGGCAGCCGAAAAGGAGGGAACCATTAATACAATGTCAGACAATAATCCCTTTAGTGAATTTCTGTTACTTTGTTTCAAATAAACCTTTCTTGAAATGATCCACTTTTTCTAATTAATCCCTTAAGCACCAGCTAAATTCTTTAGTTTTTGCCTCCTTGTGTTTCAACGGTCGTAACTTTTTTATTTTTCAGTGATGCCATTGTATGAGGACTTGTTCTATGTAGGAGAAGCTATATGTTTGGGTGTCATAGTTTATGTTTACATATAAATTACTGCAGAAAAAGTGTTTTTCTGCATTTGTTTTTTGAACTTTTTTTTACATCACTTACATTTCACACTAAGGAACATGTTAGATTCATTCTACAGGTTATTACAGTCGTGTGAATACCTAATCTGTGTAGGTTTTTTTTTCTATGCAATGTAGGCACAATAATTTTTTTATTAAATATTTACTTTATTTTATTACTTTTTTTCTACCCTTTTTTTTTTTTTTACTTTTTTGTTATCCTATTAAGGGATAAATATTTAAAACTTTTTGTTTTACACTTATTAACGTGTTAAGACACTCCTGTATGCTAATACATTACACTATCGGAGACATGTATGATCGTGTTTTTCACCCTTTTCTGGCATAAAATGCGCCAAAGTGAGTCGGCTACGATGTCCAATGCGCCAAATGAATGTGTTAGGTACATTGTTTGCAAGACTTGACACTTTCTAATACACCTAACATGAGGGGGCGTTCTGGGGGCGTGTCCACACTCATAATATTAGACAGGCAGACCTATTTTAATGTGGTCTGCCTGAGCCAGAAGAGTCGAAGTGGAGCTAGATTTGCAATTAGGGCACAAAATGTCCATTATTTCTCGACTTACACCAGTACAATAATAAAAAGTAATTTATGATAATTATCAAACTAAATCAAATAAAACTGTTTAAATTTACTAAAAAATGTCATCATATAAAATGAATATAAAAACTATATCCCTAATATCCCAAAAATATAAAAATATCTTCTATAAAATGTATTTAAAACTAATCGAATCTAAAACTAATTTTACATTAAATAACCCATTGATAATGTTTAGATTTTTTAAATGTTTTATTTTTACTACATTAAATTTGATTTTTTTTTTTGCTGCTCTAGCCCTTTATTCTACAAACAGCAAAAGAAAGCACACCACAGGTCTTGCTGGGATCTGTGGTCCACCAAGCAAGATCAGTACCATAGTTTCTATTCACTGATATGCTATTCTAATGACTTTTCTTTTATTTCCAGCCTATCTATAGTCTTTATACACATTTGGTGCATAACTTATGCACCTAAGTTCCGTAATGCGCCTAACAAACAGGCGAGATGCAATGAACTTTTGACACCATTTATGAACACACACTGAAAAATAGATGCGAAAAGTGCACTTCGATGCACTAGTTCCATACATGTCCCCCTATTTGTCAGTATAACACAGGCTACTGTGGTCAACACACAGTGTGCCCTGACTGCAGGCTTACTACACAGACAGCCTGGGGTTATTCTAGGTCCCCAGGGCTGATTGTCTAAACATATCTCAAGCTCCATCAGGCACTGGGACTCCTGGTGACCTGATGGAGCTGGGGAATCCCCTTTGATCATGCAATGATTGTGGATCACGAAATCAAAGGGTTAAATGGCAGGGATCAGAGGCTTCCTCCAGTCAATGCCATTAACAGAGACTGCTCTTGGAATGGAGCTGTTAATAACAGATCCATTCATAGTGCAGTTGCGGTGCTGGGAGCCACAAAGACATGCACTGTCCGCCATCAAAAGATGGTTAAGGGATTAAACCAGTGCCTGGGATAGGCTATTCCTTAGATTCACAGCACTTAAGGTTTATTCACTTGTGGTTGTGATTAGTGTTGAGCGAACCGTTCGGAAAAATGGTTAGTTCGAGCCGAATATTATGTATTTTCCAAACGCGAACCAAACCAAATTTTTCACCCCAAGTTTGGTAAAATTCAAGTTCAGGACATGCATTCATATAGGCATTTAAGAACACTGTTGATTTGCTGTCTTTGGAGTACAGTTCTTTAATAAGAGACTGAGAACAAATCTTGACCTTTTTAATATTTATATTTTTGAACATTGAGCGAACCAGAGGTGGTAAGCGTGCAAGGAGGGGTGTAGGATGTGGATCTAGAGGTACAAGACAAGGTGCTCCTTGCAGTGCTCTGGATAGCACTCAAGCAAGCACATCGTCAGTTGCAGGACCGTCAGGCCTGTCATCGCTTTGTCAGCTCCCTGTGCATCTGATTACTGAAGAGCATCGCCAATCTGTTCTTTAGTGGTTAACACAACCTGCAACGAGCGATTTTACCTCCTCATCCTCTCAGTCACGATCACAAATGTCATCATCATCATCGTCATCATCAGTCCAACCTGAAGCAAATATAGCCCAAATGTCACCTAGTGTACAGACCACTGTGGATAATCCATATTCTGAAGACCTCTTGAATGACACAATACAGTTTGGGTCAGAAGGCATTCCAAAAGATCAAGAGGCCAAAGAGGATGATTTTGTCTGCTGTGACGCTCAATCGCTGATGCTATAAGAGGAGGAGAAGGAAGCCGGTCTGTCGGCAGAAATTTTGAGTGTTCAGCAGTGCTTCGCAGTGCCTGTGGCTTCTACCCCACAACTTTTGGATAAAGACTGTCATGAACATGAAGTCACCTGTGATGATGATTATGATGACATTGATCCAACGTGGTGTTTTCAGCATCAGCTGGCGAGCACCTCATCAGTAGAGGAGGAGGATGATGGGGTAGTGTCAGTATGGGTCCGGTCTCAGAAAGGGAGAGGGCGGTCGCACAGGTCCGCTGACATTAATCCGCCAGTCAGGGTCAGTGGTGGCAGCGGGAACACCGCTACTAGATTTTCACTGTCGAAGAGGTTCAGGACCTGTGAAGCCTGGGCCCTTTTCAATCAGGATCAGATTTGCCGACCGACATCATATGCTGATTTGCCGTCAACACGTCAGTAGAGGAAAGAATCTAAAGAATTTAACCACAACCAGCATGAACCGGCCCATGTATATAGAGCATGAATTGCTTTGGAAGAGTCACTTACAGAAAAAAGACCACAGGGGTCCTGGGCTTCCAACCATTGTGACCTTTTATGCCGCCTCCTCATCCGCCACGTCCAAGCCCAAGTGATCCTGTGCTGCCGTTGTGTCGGAGCAGCATCAGCAAGTACCATTCTCAGTCCCAGACACTGTGGGTCGATTCCCACCAAAGAAAAGGCACCTAGCAATTACTTGCAAATAGTGCTAACAAACCTCTTGACCGACATAAATCAAAAAATATAAAGAGGAAAAATAGTCCTAAAAGATAACTTTTATTAAATCTATTAAAATGTAAAAAACAGAACCTCTAAACTATATGGGAGAGAAAAACACATAGGTGGGACCAGAAGAAAATCCTAATCTGGCCCTAACACCCTATTATACCCTTACCTATACCAAAAATACAGGATATTCGCCCCAATAAGGGCCTTGCCCTAGATTATAAAACCCTACTAATCATCATGGTCATGTCCCGACATGTTTCAATCATCCATTCATAATATCATCAGCGGACAATAAGAGTAGATCAAGTGTTCCAGTAGTTTAGAGATGAAGGGCAGGTTAGAGACTGGTCGGTAGTTATCAGCACAGGACGGGTCCAGAGAGGGCTTTTTTAGTAAAGGGGTTATGATGGCGTGTTTGAAGGAAGATGGAAAGATCCCAGTGGAGAGAGAGAGGTTACAGATAGCAGTAAGGTGAGAAAGGACAGCTGGAGAAATAGACTGGACGAGGTGGGATGGAATGGGGTCAGTAGAGCAGGTGGTGGGGCGAGCAGACAGGAGAAGCCTGGACACTTCTTCCTCTGTCGTCGGGTTAAGGGCTGCGAGAAGGATTAGAGGACGTGCGGGGAGGGACAGGATGGGTATTATTTGGGGATTGTGATGTGATGTTTTGCCGGATATTTTCAATTTTGTCTTTGAAGTGAGTGGCCAGGTCTTCAGCACAGAGGTCAGTGACCGGAGCCTGAGCTTTAGGCCTTAGGAGGGAGTGGAAGGTGTCAAAGAGGAGTTTTGGGTTGTTGTGTAGTGTGGAGATGAGGGAGGTGAAAAATTTTTGTTTGGCGCAGTGAAGGGCAGTGTGATAAGTCCTGAGCATGAATTTGTAGTGGAGAAAGTCTGCAGGTACAAATCCAAAAACCTCAAAGTCGGCATTGCCAGGCTGTTTCAACCTGGTGGACACAGATGGGTTCTGCCATGTCATCGCTCTGGCATGCCCCCAATATCAGATGCCGAGCAAGCATTTCTTTGCCAGAAAAGCCGTCCCTGCCCTGGCAGGCCACGTTGCAGAAAAGATCTCCAGCACGTTGGCTGCATCTGTGTTTACCAAAGTCCATCTCACTACAGACACATGGTCTAGTAAGCACGGTCAAAGGCGTTATATCTCACTGACTGCTCACTGGGATTTTTTCTGCGTTGGGTGGATGACGGTGCCACTGGTGATGGATCTTGGCCGACTGTCTTCAACACTGCAGGGTTGGTGCAGAGTCCTGATCCTCAGCCTCCACGGATAGCATCACGTGCCAAGAGAAACCAGAATGTTCTGAAATGAATCTGTCTTGGAGACCGTCAGCACACAGGTCGAGAACTGAGACCTGAGACCAACCAGTAGCTGGGTGCTAAGAACCTGGCGCCAGGCAATGTGGTGTGTGACAAAGGGAGACATCTCCTTGCCGCCCTTAGGTTCGATAGACTTACGCACATCCTTTGCCTGGCACACGTCATGAACCTGGTTGTGCAGAAATTTCTCAAGTGCTACCTGGGTCTTGACTGTATGCTGACGAAGGCTCAAGGTCTTAGCTCACACTTCTGGCATGTGCACCGTGCTTCGACAAGAATGGCAGCATTGAAGCGTCATCTGGGCCTCCCCGCCAACCATCTCATTGTTGATGTGGCAACACACTGGAATTCCACCTGCCACATGCTCCAGCGATTTTGACAGCAGAGTAATGCCATTATGCAGTATGAATTGTCTCATGGCCTCACGAGCAGTATTGTGGACCTCAGGGTGTTGAGCCATAGAGAGTGGTGGCAGGTGAAGGATCTCTGCAACATCCTGGACAGTTTTGAGGACGCAACTAAAATGGTCAGTCAGGACAATGGCATTGTCAGCATGACCATTGTGGAAATTTTTTTACGGGAACAAGCGTTAAAACCCGCGGAGCAAGTCCGGGCAGTGTAAGGGAGGATAAGGCGGACACAGAGCCTTACTCGGGGAGGATGTAAAGGCCCGACTCTTTCCCAATTGATAAAATTTTCTTTTGGGGGGTGGTTTGAGGGTCCAGGGGGAAAGCAGGGACTGCAGTTCAGTCACAGAAAGGGGGGCATGACGCTGGCCGGGCCTTGGGTTTAATGGTCATATGGGGAAAAATGGAGGGGGGGATGAGCCAGGGGTGGACACCCCCGGTACCGATTTCCCCTTTTGGAAGTTTTCAGGGGAAAAAAAAAAATGAGGAAAAAAAATGGAGGAAAACTGTTTTGCCCCCTCGCCCCCAAAACCCTTGAGGGTTCCTGAAACATCTCACACATGTGTTTGGGAGCTACTTCCCTGAAACATGACCCATATAAAGGGCAATCAAAATGAACGAAATTACTGGGGGGCCCACCCCCCTTGATCCCATTTTTACAAATAAAAAAGTGAGAAATTTTTCCTTCCCCCCACCAATTTTACAATGAACGAAATTTGAGACAGTGCTCTTCATTATAATGTCACGGGGAACAACGTCAGCACGTGCAGATAGGACGGCAAGTAGCCGCAACAGCAAAGGAGTGTGGTTTAAAGCGCATTGGCTAACATTTTTTAATTGGGTTTTTTAAACACCTCACCCAACCCTACAAGGGGGGGCAGCATTGGGGCATTCAGAGCAGGGTCCATGACTACCTGTGGCCAAAAAGATTTTTTTTGGATTTGATCGGACCGATTCAATTTCTGGGTGCCAAAAGGGATAAGGCCTAAAATTTCCGTCACCCATACAAATTTTAGCCTCCCTGGCAAAACAAATATCTCGAAAGCCCCTTCAGCACGCTGGGGGGGGGTGATAACTACAAACCTATCCATCTTTCCCCTGGGAATATGATTGTTTACATTTATAAAAATGAATAAACGTGGTTTCCAGACGATTTTGTTCCCTGTTGCTGAGTCGCCAACTATACTAGGACAGGAAACTGTCCGTACTGCTGTTTTGGACTCCTGCTAGCGGGATCTAGTTATATTATTTGGGGGTATCAGCAAGTTAGGGAATCTTGCAACAAGAGTTATTTTTTTTTATATTGCTACTGCATTTTTCCCCCATTTTTATTCTAAGTGCCCAAAGTTTATTTAAAGCGTTTGGGGGGGGGAAAAACTATTGCAAAATCAGCTTTAACAAATCTGCTGTTTAAAAACATAGTCAATTTTTTTCCCCAAAAAAATTTTTTTCAAATACTAATTTCTTCTAAAAAATTTATTGAGTATCCAAAAGGGTAATTTTTGCTGGTTTTTTGGGGTCTTTACTGTTAAGGCACAATTGGGCCCATGTTCACACGGCCGGGTTTTTTGGGCCCCGGTTTTTCATGGGTTTGCGGTTTTAAACTCCCTGAAAAAATGCCAAAATGGCACAATTGTGCTTATGGAAAACCCGTGCAGCAGTCCCCACTGCACGGGATTTCCGCCCGGGGTTATGTTGCCGGGGGTCCGGCGGGGAAAAAAAATTGAACATGCAAATATTTCCGCGGGTTTTCCCAACTGAAGATGTGCTGCAAACTGGCCGGTATTTGTCCCGTGCCGTGTGAACGCCCCTTGTAAAAATGTCCCCCCCCAAGAAAAAAAATGTATTCTGTTTTAAAAAAACATTTTTTTATTTGGGTTATTGGAATATAATTTAGTAAATTTTGAATTATAAAAGTTTCTACAGACTTCAGATGGGCCCAGACATGTTTTGGGGTAAGCAGGGGGGGATTTTCAGCAGGATCTGATCTCTGGCGGGTATTATTATTAATTTTTACCTTTGTTACTTGTCCCACTATCTGAGGTCATTCACTAGGGCCCATTTGTTCTGGGATTTTTGCTCACCGTTCTTTTGATCATTTTTGACCCCCCCGGGTGAAAACTTGTGTGGAGCCATAGATGAAGGGAGTTGCATGGTTTTGTAATCTCCATTTCTAATTATTGCCCCACAGTTTAATTTCTTCCCACCAAAGCTGCTTGCCTTTGCAGATTCGTCTTCTCAACCGGTGAGGGATAAAAATTTTATTTCTGGGGTTTCCCTCGACAGCTCTTTGGTTTCACCCCTAGTTGTTTGGGTGTGACTGTTTGAGGTTTAGGCACATGGTGACTGGCAGGGGTCCCATTTCACTTTTTTCACCAGGGGCCCAAGAAGTACCAAATTAAATCTGTTGCAAGCTTTGAACATGTGATAATTTTTGGGGGCAGCAAGAACATCCCAAGGGGAAAAATGGAGGTGCAGCTGGGAGGGGGGTATTATAAAGGGGGGCGCGGGGGGGCTATGGGGCCATTCTCCTGAGGTGTCCCAAAACCCTTTTGACACATAAAAAGACCCGTATTGGAAATGGGGCCCTGGAACTGGAAGGGGGGCCCCAAAAGGGCAATACGGGCAGTACTCATGTCAGTGGCCCTAAAAAAAAAGGGGCCGGTGATATTTTTAAAAAAAATGGGAAATTAGAAAAGGGTGGGTTCCCATTTTATTTGTTTCCAATGGGACCCTGAAAAGTTAAGGGATGTTTTGTGGCAGTCCTGGCCCCCACTGCCCCCCCCTATAATTTGGGGCCCCTCCCGCTAAAAACCTCCATGTTCCCCTTTGGGGAAGGGTTCTTGCTCCCACAACATATAAAAACATGTTCTTGGGCCCTGGGGGAATAAGAGGTATTTCAAACAGCATCAAAATATATAAAAAATTAATACGATTTCCACCCCCCAAGCCCAGGATAAAGGGTTTAAATTTACAAATATAAAAAAATTAAAACAGGGCGCACTTAAAAAAAAATTAGGGTTTATTCCCCCCAAAGAAACAGCAACTTTTCGGCTCAAAAAGATTTTTTAAAGCTGACAAACAGTGACTAGTGAGACAAAAAAATAGTGCATAGTGCATCATAAATTGAAAAACAATAATCAATCAAAAGTGAAAAACAATAAAAAAATTTTACAACCCAAAAAACAATCTCACAAATACAAAGTAAAAAAACAGTGTTACATGGGCAAAGTGCCCTAAAAAAAGGTGTTTATTCATAAACAATTTTTCCAAATTTTCAAGGGGTAAATATACATTAATGTAAAAAAAAAGTAAATTACGGGTGGACAAGTTTGACACCCTTGATTATTTAAAAAAACTTATAAATTTTTAAAAAAAGGGGGTTTAAAGGGAAAAATCAGTAACTTTGTTTATAACTAATAACCCTTTTTGGTTATTTTTTTGGAAATCTACGGTTAAATCTATTTATTAAAAAATTACGAAAAAATTTTTTAAAAAGAAGGAAATCTGATACAAAAATTTTGATTTAAAATGGAAAAGGAAGCTTTTGGGGTTTTTGTCCCCAAAATAAAAACCCAAACCCAATAAAAGCCTCCAGATAAGTGTGGGACTATTGTTCTTATGGATACGTCTATGTATATTAATGAGATTAGACAACAGTTGAATGATCCTGATGTTTATTTGCCTCTTTCATCAGATCCAAGTGCCAAATTAATTAAAAGAAACTTCAGGGGATAGTGCCCAAAAATTTTTATAAAAAGAAATTTTTGATAAAGATCTTAAAGATTTTTTTTTATAGGAAATCCCAACTATTCCTTTATATTTTTTTTTCCCCAAAATTCATAAGTCATTAAAAAAACCCCCCGGAAAAAGGGTCAAATTTTTTTTTTCCCCGTTGCATATTTTTGGTTAAAGTCTTGCGAAAATGTACACTTTCAGCCAGGTCTTACATTAGAGACACCACTGACTTATTGAACAAAATTCATGATGTTGAGATCTTAGAAACAGATTTACTAGTTTCTTTTTTTGTTTCAATTTTTTTATACCTCTAATTTAAAAAAATTTTAGAGATTATCGGTTGTTATCAGGTTTTTTTGATACAACTTAATTACCTTTTTTCTTTGAAAAAATTTTATCTTAGATTTATTGAATTTCATTCTTACTGAAAACTATTTTTGTTTTCAGAATCAGTTTTATGTCCAACTAAGGGGAAAAACCCCCATGGGGATTTTTCCCCCCTTTTTTTTTTGGGGCGGGGGGGGAAAAACCCCCATTAAAAACTCACCCGGCCCCTTTTTTTAGGTACAACCTGTTTTTGTAACGGGTTGGACCCCCTTTTTTCCTTCAGAACTGCCTCAAATCTTCCCGGCATAGATTCCCAAAGGGGTTGCAAAAGGGTTTCTAAAATTGGGGGACCAAGGGGGCCCCAAAAAGTGCCAAAAAAATAAAAACCCCCCACCCCTTTTCCAACCCCCACCAGCCTGAACCGTTTATACAAGGGCAGGTGGAAACCCATGTTTCATGTTATTGACCCCAAATTTGACCCTCCCATCCGAAGTCGCACGGGAAATCGAGATATACCAGGCAACGTTTTTCCAATCTTCTACTGTCCAATTTCGATGAGCTTGGGCAAATTGGAGCCTCAGTTTCCTGTTCTTAGCTGAAAAGGAGTGGCACCCGGTTGGGGTTTTGTGCTGTAGCCCTCTGCCCAAAGTTCGCCTACTGTGCATTCAGGATGCTTTCTGTACCTTGGTTGTAACGGGTGGCTATTTGAGTCACTGTTGCCTTTTTATCAGCTCGAACCCGTCTGCCCATTCTCCTTTTTACCCTTTCAAACAAGGCATTTCGCCCACAGGACTGCCGCCCCCCTGGATTTTTTTTTTTTTCGGGGCCATTTTTCTGTAAACCCAGAGATGGTTGTGCGTGAAAACCCCGGGGGGATCAGCATTTCTGAAATATCAGCCAGCCCCCTTTTGGCACCAACAACCATGCCACGTTCAAAAGGGACTCCAAAAAACCCTTTCTTCCCCCCTACTGGCCGGTTTTTAACTCAGGAATTGTCTTTACCTGTCTACAGCCTAAATGCACAGGGTTTTCCCCATGGATTGGCTGATTAGAAAATTTAAATGGGTTTAAAAGCTTTTTGGGAAAATGTACCAATAAAGTGGGCCGGTGGTTATGCTAAATGTTTCGGCCCACTTGGAGGAAAAAATTTATCTTTTTTTCCCCACCTTTTTTAGCCTTGGGGTTTGTTGGTGGAATAATAGATGATTTTTTTTTTAATTTTCCCGGGGGTTTCCATTGAATTACTTGAGGATTTTTTTGAAATTTTTGCCCGTATGGACTTAAATACCCAATTTCACTATGACATCATCTGTTTCCCAATACCCAAATTTTCCTAGACCCCTTTGTGGCCCTTTAAGAAAAAAAAGCAGATTTTTTACTGATCTTTTTGTCAAACAAACGGATAGGAACAATTTTTTGTTTTTTATGATAGTTTCCCCCCAAAGGGGGGGGACGGGGAAAAAAAAACCCCCCCCTCAAAACCCCCCCCCCAGCCCACATAAATATCCGTTTAACAAAATGTCCCTTGTTCTCGCACCTCCCCACTGTCTAAAAAAAAACTCCTTTAAAAGGGGTGCTTTCACACGGAGATCTTTTGGTGTTTTTGAGCATTTTGGGCCGAAAGGCAGAGCAGTTTTAAAGCGGGACATTTCGCACAAAAAAAAAAGCGGGATCAAAAAATGCAACCCAAAAACCCTCCTTGTGAAAAGCACTTTCACACAACAAGAAAAAGAACCCGGGTGGGAGAGAAACCCCTCATCACAGAGAAAGGGGTGGCTTTCCCTTTCAATCCGGGGCGAGCCCACACTGACAAATACATAAGCACCAGCATAACCTACAAACCCCCCCCCCCCCCCCCCCCCCCCCCCCCCAAATCACATCACCAGTATCAGGTTATTAAACACCTCAACCACAGCATGTTCAACACGAAGTTAAAAAGAAAACCCCCCCCATGATGTTTTTCCTGATGAGTCGTTCCTTTCCAATTTTTTTTTCCCCCGTCCCAGTAAGCATTTCAGGGTCACTAAATCGTCCCTGTGAATTTAAACCCCAAAAACAAAACCCTTTGGGCTCCTCTCTTTTCCAGCCTTCCTAATTTAATTCCCCCCAAAAGTTGTTAGCCCCCAAAAATTAGAAAATTAAAAAAAGTCCCGATAAGTGGCAAAAGGAAAACCCCCATTTTGGGCAGGCAGGGCCCAAAGTAGAAAAGGCAGGGCCCCCGTATGTAGGCAGGCAAAGGGGCCGTATGTAGAAAAGGCAGGGGGCCAGTATAAAAGGAAAAGGGAGGGGCCGTATGTGGCAGGCAGGGAAAGTATGAAGGGAGGGGGGACAGTTACGGGAAGGGCAGGGGCCCCTTATTTGGCAGACAGGGGCATAAATAGGCAGGGCCATGGACAGTATATTGGAGGCAGGGGAGTGATAGGCAGCCAGGGGAGTGTAAAAAAAAGGCAGGGTATTAAAAGGACCAGGGCATTTTATTTGGTAGGCAGTGCAAAAATAGGAAGCCAGGGCAGGGTATAGGCGCCAGGGCAGGATATAATAGTTCCCCGGGTATTATAGGCAGCCCGGGCAGGGTATAGGCAGCCAGGGCAGGGGATCAAAAAGCCAGGCAGGGTATAGGCAGCCAGGGGGCCCCAAGGGATACGTAGCCAGGCAGGGGGATCAAATAGCCAAGGGGGGCATCATATAGCCAGGGCAGGGGAAACATATAACCAGGCCAGGGGATCATATAAACCAGGGGAAGGTATAAGTAGCCAGGGCCCGGGCATCATATAGCCAGGGGAGGGTATAGGTAGCCCAGGGGCAGGGTATCTATAGCCAGGGCAGGGGGGATAGGTTGCCCCCGGGCAGGGCAACATTTGCCAGGGGAAAGGGTATAGGTAGCCAAAGGGGAGGGGATCATATAGCCAGGCCCGGGGTTTGGTTTGACAGGGGGAGAGTATAGGTAGCCAAAGGGGGGGCCTCAAATAGCCCGGCCCGGGTAAAAGGTAGCCCGGGCAGGGGATATGTAGCCCCGGGCAGGCATCATATAGGAGGGGAGGGTATAGGTAGCCAGGGCCCGGGGATAGGTAGCCAGGGGAGGGGTCATATAGCCAGGCAGGGGTTTTTGGGGACCAGGGGGGGCATCATATAGCCAGGCAGGGGGGTAGGGAAACCAGTCCAGGGTTTTGGTATCCAGTCCAGGGGTTTTGGTAGCCAGGCCGGGCCCCTCATATAGCCGGCAAGGCTCATATACCCGGCAGGGTTTTAGGTTGGGCCCGGCAGGGGAAAAGGTACCAGGGCCCGGGCAAACATAAAAACCAGGGGAGGGGATCATATAGCCAGGGGGGGGGGGGGAGGGGTAGGAGCCCGTCCAGGGTATAGGTAGCCAGGAAGGGGACATTTAGCCAGGCAGGGTATAGGTACCCCGGCAGGGCATCATATAGCCAGGGCAGGGCATCTGAAGCCAGGACAGGGCATCATATATCCAGGCCCGGGCTATTAAAAGGCAGCCCGGGACAGTAAAGTTTTAAAAAAAAAAAAAAAAAAATAAACTCACCCGGGTTTTCCCGTCCTCTTCACCTGTCCGGAAACCGGTGGCCCCTCACGGGGCCGCGGGCCTCCTGGGAGCTGAAAAAGACGGGATCAAAATAGATCCCAGATGTTTAGCAGCTGGGTGCTGCTTGCACCCCCAGGTGCAAGCGGGGGGCCGGGGATGGCTGCATGGCTGGGTCGGTTTTACCCGGCCCCTGGGAGCTGTGGCGAGGGGGGGGCCTGTTGGCCCCCCCGGGCCCCGGGGGCCGGTCGGGATGCGGGCCATTGCGGCCCCTGTGCGCGCCCCCCAGACCAGCCCGGGGGAACGGGGGCCCCCCGGGGGGGGAACACCCTCCTCCTCGGCGAGCGATCCGAAGGGCCGGGCCCCGGTTTTTCCCCCTAGATCTATGATTGATTCTTTACCATTTAGGGCCCAAATTTTTGTTTTGAACAATTTTGTATGAAAAGTTAGCATTACCCGAGAGACTTGACGAAATGGCTAATAAATTTTATAGGCGGGGTTATCCGAAGAAAACAGTTCAAGTACAACGTAACAAGGTTGAGGCTTTAGATAGAACATCTTTATTACAGATTAAGAAACGTGAGGTTTCTAATCCACGTTTAACTTTTGTGTCCACTTATTCTGTTGTGTCTAATAAAATTAGGGATGTCATAAGGAAGGAATGGCATTTATTGAAAGATAATTTTCCATCTATCCCTGAGTTAAATTTTCCCCCTAGGATGGCATATAGGAGGGGTAGAAATCTGAGGGATATTCTTGTGTCTGCTAATGTTAAGTCAGAGATTACTGATAAACAAAAACGATTACGTCCTTTGACAGCTGGTTGTTTTCCCTATTTGGTTGCCACTGCTGTAGACAGTTAGTGAAGGGTAGCATATTTACACATCCTTTGACTAATAAAACCTATAAAATCAATTTTTTTCTTACTTGCAGGAGCAGCTATGTGATCTATGTGCTAATGGGTCCATGCGCTCTTTTGTATATAGGTGAAACAGCCCAGGAATGTAGGATGCGTATAAGTAAGCATAAATCGACTATTCGTACTGGACAGATTTACCTGTGCCTAAACATTTTATTGAATTCAAACACAAGGCTGAGGATTTGAAATTTATGATTATTGATCATGTCCCTGTTAATAAGCGTGGTTGTGACTGTAAACTATTTTTGAAGCATAGGGAATTAAAATGGATATATAGGTTGAATACATTACAACCTATGGGGTTAAATTTGGAATTTAAAGTGCTTCCTCAGATGTGCCATAAATAATATGTATTTTTTGGAGCATTCATTAACACTCACCTGATAACCTTGGGGTTCCCAAAAATATTTCTTCTTTGAGTATTCAGCATGAACAGTTCTTGCTTGAAATTATTATTTTTTTAAAAATTTTTATACTTGATTATATGATTTAATAACGTTGTTCTTTTTTCTTTTTAGATTGTAATGCTACTGGACCGGATCATTTGCTTCCACTGTTCCATTGTATATTTACATACATTTATCTTTATGCCAATGCAAGGATTAACATTCCGTGAGGCTATTTTCTCTTTAGCATATATTGATTCCGGATAGGTCTTGGGATAGTTTGCGCTGTCATGGTTATGAATATTGCGCCCCATTTTTGGTGACTATCTGTTGCTAGATATTGGCAAAGTCATTAATTTGATAATGTCATCAATGATGACATTGTGTCCTGGGTTTATGCCCGGGACACTTATGTCGACACATAAGGTGATAGATCCCCTTGGTATGGTTTAACTATATTTCCCGGTATCTTTGCTGATATGCACATATATTTTCAGCATTACATATGTTGCACTAGAGAGTGTATAATTTTAACAGGTTCAGTTGTTTAATATCTCACCAAATTATTTCTAGCATTCATTTTCTCCGGCAGTTGTTGTACTACGCTGGATGGTGGGGCTTTGGTGTGATCCATGCTGGCACTTCTCTGCGCATGCGCAGGTCCGCGCTATGCGCGATCCATTACTGCGAATGCCGGATGTAGTAATAGCTATATCGGCTTTTGCTGCGCGCACAGCATATTCTGTCCGCGCATACGCAGTTTATTGATGAGGACGCCGGAACAGTGAGCTGATCGATCCCTCTCCAGATAGTAAGTTTATACTAATCAAGCTGTCATCTTGTCCACATGTAATCACTTTGTTCTTTTACACTGATGTATATTATTTACATGGATTTGAACATTGTGCATATGATTATAAACACTTTTTGATGACACTTTGCTATGTAACACTGTTTTTCACTATGTATTGTGTGAGATTGATTTTTTTGATTGTAAAATATTATATTGTTTACACTTTTGATTGAATTATTGTATGATCAATTGATGATGTCACTATGCACTATATATTGTCTCACTAGTCACCCTTTGGTCAGCTTGAAAAAGGCTCTGTTTAGAGCCGAAATGTTGCTGTTTCTTTGGGTGGAATAAACCATATTTTTTTGAAGTGCTGCCTCTGTTCTATTTTTTGATGTTCTTGGGCCCTGGTGCAAAAAGTGGTAGGGGGCTCCTGCCAGTTACCATGTGCCATTTCCAGTACAGGTGTCTTCTTATGTGTTAAAGGGGCTACCGCTGCACCTCCTATAGCTACGCTGTCCTCATCTTTCACTTAGCCATTGAAAGGACTGAATTATTTTAGCCTTTTTTTTTTTTTTTTAATCTTAATGCCAAATTGTCTTCACTAAGTTGCTCCACAAATCCATTTTACTCTTATGGCAGGTAATTGTGGCTTCTCCTCACCTGTATTAGTATAAAATTAACCTGAACATCATCTCTCATTTACTTTAATGGGGTTCGGCGTTCGGTTCGGCATTCGGTTCGTCGTTCTGCTCGGCGTTTGGCTCGAATTTCTCAAAATTTGGCCCCGAACTCGAATCTTTTATGGCTTGCTCATCTCTAGTTGTGATATGTTTATCCCCTATTTTTTCCAAAATTACATCAAAACACAGAGGTCTTGCTACAGTAAAACCTGCAGCAACAATTTAAAGTTGTAGTAGTCTGCCTGCATGAGTGTAAAGCTAGGGCAGCCAAAGCAGCTGTTTAGAGGACTCACTCAGATGTAAGAACATTATATCTTTTTGTGGGGAATAACAAGCTGGTAGTTTTCTTCTATGTAGCTCTATTATGTACAGTAGGTTCTCTGATATAAATAAAGCTTTTATCCAAACCTTTAATTATTGCTTCTTAGGCCCCAGCCACATCACATGTTTGACTTCCATCGGTGGTTTCTGTCAGGATACCTAAAAAGCTTGAAGAGTTGTCAAGAATCAAAGCCATCAGGTTGTGTAGGGGGAATGTACACTATTTTGGACTATGTTTGCTCTATTTCTTGAATGAATACAAAAGCATTTACTGACAGGAAATAGATAAAACATAGTCCAAAGGAGACTATGTTTGCCCTAAAGATTCCCATGGTTTCATATATACTTTATGAATCAGACACAAAAGCGTAACAGACAACATTCATACCTTCGTTAAAGACGGCAAATGTAGCCCAATTTAGACTATATTTTTCCTCTTGATTTTGATGGCCTCATTACAGCCCCTCCGAAGAATCTGTTGCAATATGTTTTCACGGTATCCCAACAGATACCACAAACAGGGGCCATAACCAGGGCCTTATGTTTCCAAACCAAAGACTGCTACCTGTGGCAAAAAACCTTTGAAACACATTCTGTCAAATCAACTTTTCCAGCTGCATCTCACTAAAAAACTGGGGGGGACCTTCTAGTAATAGCAACTTACAGTTTAAAAAACCCCTTGGATGGGGGAATTAAACTGACAAATTATTTTTAGTTGAAATATATGCAACTTTAGGACATGGCACCATTATTTTCTCTTGTACTCCAATATTTACAGCTGCTCAGAATGGTCACACTTTTAATATTTTGTTATTAGAGTGTGTGTCCTTGTAGTTTGCACACTGTTCATATACAGTTATCATTCCTATAATATCTCTAATTCCCTTTCGAGTTCTGTCCACTTTATTCAAGCCGTAATTGCGAGCCGGATTTCGCTCGCAATTCCGGCTTGAATAAGGGACGGGTGCGAGGGGGGGGCGGGGGGCGCGGCCCGCCGGCCCCATAGACTTGCTTTTTCCCGGGCGCCTATTGCGCCTGGATAATGTGCATGTCACTTTCCCCCGCCCGGCGGTTCGCCAGCGGGAAGGAGCGACAGAATCCACTGTTCTCTATGAGAACTGGGGATTACCTAATTTTACTGCGCGGATTGGAGCCATACTGCAGCGCAAACCCGGGCGCGCAGTAGGCCCAATTCCGGCGAAAAAAAGCCGTGTGAATGGCCCTTTATTGCCAGACTTGTCTTCCCCTTAGTGTGACGTTTTTGACTTGTGAAATTGAACCCCCCCTGCAGTGAAGTTTTATCCCCGTTGATTAGTTTAAACATTTTTGGAAAAGAAAAAAAGTCTATTGAAAATAATGCGTTTTTTTTTTTGCTTTTTTTAAAGAGTAAAGGGATTTTATCTACTTTGTGTCCCAAAATTTTTTCTAGGTTACCTACCACCTTTCTCTGCCTTGATTGCTCCAACAGTCCATGGTGAGACACTCCCTGATGAGTGTTATCAGTATCACAGGAGCTTGTTTACCTAAGTTAAAGACAAGTTTAACTCTTTAGAGTTCTGTAGTCTTTAGAAACCACCAGCAGTCATGTCACTATAACAGGATCAACTAGGAAAAAATGTCAACACTGCAAAATCCCCCACAGCCTGCCAGAAGAAAGAGTCTTAACTGGCTTTATATTTATATTTTCCCATAGGAAATTTAAAACTCTATCATTTTTAAGCTAAAAAGCACTAAAAGAAACCTTTTATGAAAACATTAACCCTAACACTAAAAAAAACCTGATTTCAACCCTAAAATTTACCCATTTCTAATTGTGAAGGAAAAACCCCTTTTCCATTATAAAGAGGGTGGGACACACCTATTAAAAGGGGTCCCTTATTAACAGTGATTTACTAACTCCAAAAAGGGGACCCAAAAAACATCCCACTTGGGGCAGTCATCTCTAATCCGATGGACTAAAACATATGAGGTTTCCTTTGCAGCCCCCCCTCGGGGGTACCTTGTAAAATAGTGAGAAACCCAAAAAATTAAAATGTCATCCCGGGAACTCCCCAACATGTTTCACCAGCTAACTGGCTTTATCAGGGGATAGAGGTGGCTGATTAAGCTGGCTTTGGCTCTGTGCAATTGCATAGTGAGATAACCTCTTTAATGGTCAGTAAATTTGCTTTACTCTCTGTGTTCAGTGGTCATACAATTTTCATTTCTTTAATGTATCTATACTGGACTTTAAAATTTGCAAGATGAATTGTAGTTTATTTTTAAAGGTGCCATTTTGAAGCATACTTAAGTGCTAAAACAGCAATTTCGAAAATAAACAAATAAAAACGAATTCAATGAGTTCACTTTTTTTTTCCTTTTTTTTCGTTTACACCCATATTATTGTCATTGGCTAAAGAAAAAAAAGAAATAAAAGTGAACTCATGAATTCATTTTTTTTTTGTTTATTTTCGTTAACCCCATATTATTGTTAAATTTTTATAGAATCGGACAACTTCGTGAGTCTTACATTTGATTTCTGTCATTTCAGTTTTAATATAATTGCATTAGAAAACCCAAAAAAGCGTCGCCGCTCTCCCCCCTTGGCCCAAATAATCACGCTTTTTTTAGCCAATCACAAACAGAGCTCGCTCTGCTTTCTTTTCCCCATGAAATCTATGAGATAAGGCTCACCCCTGATTTGGGTAAGCGGAGAGCCCCCCTTCCCCCAACCAATCACGTACTAAATTTTCCCATAACAGTAAAACTTTTAGGGGCCCTTCTATCACGCCCTTTTGCTCCACCAAATAGATGCACTACAATGATTTTTGGATTCATATCTGCCGCCCGGGTCAACCAATCACTCTTTTTGCCTTTTTTTTTCTGTATTTTGAAAATGTCCCCCTTTTTTTTTGATTGGGCAATACTACTCCATAGGGTTATAAGGTTACTTTCGCTCCTTTCTGATTGGTTGGTTTTTTCCCACCAATAGAAGAGCTTACAGAAATTTGAATTACTGTATTTCCCGGGAATTTTCAATATCCCAATTCCCGATGTTTCGCCGTTATTGATTTTTTGTTAGTGATTTTTTTTTAAATTTTTTTTTTTAGAAGGTTTGAGCTCTTTTTTCAGATAATATTTTTCACCTAAAAAAAAACAATTTTTTTTATTCATACTCCCTACCTCACGGAGTGAGAGCTGAGATTTATTTCTTGAGCAACTTAATTTTTTACTTTAAAATTTTTGATCCACTTCTTCACTATATTTTAAACGTTTTAGACAGCTTTGATTTTTCACTTTATTTATTCATTCATTAAAAGACAAATCTTTTTTTTTACTAACATGTTTAATGACTAACATGTCATTTCCAGCCTGTCTCGAATCGGAATACATGTTAGGCGCAGTCCCTTCTGCGCCTAATTCCCGCACTGCGCCTCACACACTGGCGAGGTGCGGTGGGTTTTTTTTATGCATGTATGAGCGCACCTCCTAAGGGCGAATCTTTTGGCGCAGTCCTGCACTGCCCCTAATTTCCACACCCCTCACACACGGGGGGGTGCGGTGGACTTTATACTGCATGTATGAGCACACCTGAGGTTGTATGTACCTCAATATGTTTCCAAAAGGCTATACTTTAGCCTCCAAAAAACAAGCCCTAAAACAGGCACAAAGACCTAAAAATTAAAAAGTTAGTGCTCTCAGGAAGTGGTAATACAGAGAAAATAAAAAAAAAAAGTTTAAAAAGTTATTGCTGGAATCATACTGGCCTATACAACTAAAATCACATGTCATTTATACCACACAATGAAGTTGATGAAAACAAACCACAGAAAACAATGCCATAACTGCATGTTCCCCCTTTTCACCCTATTACATGATATACTTTATGGCATTATCAAAGAGTACAAGTAGTCCTGCGAAAAACAAGCCCTTATATGCCTATGCCGATGGTAAATTGAAAATGTATGAGTCTAACATGTCATCACCATAAATCACTGTTGTGGGAAGGGGTTAAATAAAAAATATATATATTGTAACAACCTACAAAAGCAAAACAAGTAAACTGGTACTTTATCTTCCCAAGGAAAGAAAAAAATCTGTCTACATTAAAAACTGCAATGTGTGAACTTAAAAGACAGAAGTGTTTTTGTGTAATAAACATGTGTTTTCATACAAAATAATTCATTTCTATTTTCTTATTGCAGGGAACAACTTCAGAGTTCAATAAATAGTTGCACAGTTGCATCTGGCAAGCAAATAGTAATATGGATTGAATATAAAATCTAAAACAGAAAATCTGGCAGGACATTGTTGGTCAGGACATATTTGGTAAAAACATGGCTTAATAAGTACAACATTGCTATAAAAAAAGAAAACTAGAGGTAATAATATTACCTACATAGCATATGATACTTAATCGACTCAACTGACACTATTGCCTTAAAATTTTTACTGTCTTGAGATAAAAGTACATTTGACTTTCAGACGAGGGATGTTCCTAGTACGAGGATAAAATCATCAAATCACAGGGAGACCAAAAGAAAGAAAATGTACTATTATACTGTTATAATTACCTTTGATAACCACTGACATCTTCCAGGCTCTCTTAATGTCCACTTAAAATATGTATAAAAGAATTATAGAGACTACTGATTAACGATATAGCATATGGTATAGTATTTCTTGATCACATCAACAAAACAATCACACCATCATAGATTTGTATGTTGTTTTGGACACATATCCGAGATGTATGGGACAAGTTTCTGACTATAAATTCACCAGAAATAAAACAACCATAGATCCACACATGTGGATTCATGTAAAATTTTCATTAAAAAATATGTCTTCGGATGTGGTTTTCAATGCCAGTATACGATTAATAAAATGTACTCGTCGTGTGGACGTACCCTAATGGTCTTTGTTGTCCATTACAGTAGTTATTATTTAGAACAAAAAGACTATGCTTACCTAGTTATTTTTTTAAATTCAAGTGTTTTTAGAATTTTACATTATGTTTAGCATTTTATATACTTCTGATTGGTTTCAAATACAAAAAAAAGTCTACATTTTGTCTTCTGCAGTGCACATGTATTACTATGAAAGCTGCATGATGCCATTATTTTGTGCTAAATCAGAGAACTAGGTTCCCTGAAGCTCAGTCTGTAGCTCTTCTCCTAAACATTCATCAAAGCTCAGGCACAGTTAGAGACTTACAGATGTGAAATACTATCAGGAAAAGATACTTCTATTTTTATTAAGATACTCAGAAATTGGTTAACAGGATCCTTTTCTTCTTACTAGCCCAAACATCATCACAATTACAGTGGTTATGGTTATTGCTCCCACCCTAGTAACCAAAAGACTATTCATAAGGAATAATAAATATTATGATGTTTATTAGATGTAGCGTTGATATATTTGTATTAGAAAATAATAACTGGTAGTAATAATATTGAGTAATTTTATTATAATAGCTGCTTTTTAAGTTTCATATAATAATAATAATTTAACATTGCTGCCGATTTCACTTGGCAAGTAAAAATGTCCATTGGGTTTGAATGTGTAAATAAATTTCACAAAGGATTCAGAAAATGGGCTTGATCTTTCGAGTCTGTTTGAAATAAAATATTGAATAGACCATATGACTTGGATAAATAGTGAAAATGGAATTACTTTCCCTTGTTGTTCCAGAGAGCCTGCTGTTTCCTAAAATCCTCTTGTATTTTCTTTCAAACACCAGCGTTTGCCAAGCCTTCAAACCTGTTACAAATTTCAAAGATTTGTTTCTAGGTAAACAAAGTACACACAACCGGTCATCAACATAAACTAAAAGAAATTGTGATTCATCAAACAACTTCACCTTCTTCTATTGATCCTTTCACAGAAAGACCCATCTGTGCCTCCGTGATGTGGGTATAACTAGAAGGGTAAATAATGCTTAACTTCACCATCACCCCTGACTGAAGCTACAAATTTAATATGGGTGATAAATCCTAGCACCAATACAACATGCAAAAAAACTTTATTTGACTCTGCACATCCAAAAGCATATTTGGAATACACCAATACAACATATTTACTGGTACCAACTGTACTCTAGCAGTCAACAGATGAGAAGAATAATTCACAGCTCAGACTCTATGGAGAGGTGTGGGTTCTTGAGGTCAACATCGAACCTAAGTAACCTAAGCATCTTCATAGAGTAAGTATACTGTTCATACAGGAACAGTCCAGAGGCCTGTGACTGTTTGCAGCTTTATGTGACTGATGGGAGTAGTGGTGGAGGTGGAACAAAATCGGGATTCAGGAAAGGTTAAAACTTGCGTAACATTCGTTTTACTGTCTGTGCCCCTATTAAGAAGATTTCACTTTTTGAGCCTCAAGAAAATAATATTGGTACCACACACCTTGGTTATGTGAGTCTGTGGGGACCCATTACGGAGATTTTTGTTGTATAAGGCTTCAGTAAATCCATAGCACACCTTGTGATAAACTCATGAAATGTGTATTATTAATATACAGCAAACATGTAGATTAACAGGTATAATAACTCTCCATTGTGCAACAATCAAGTAAAGATACACATGCAATGCTTTGACTTGAGTTTGCCGTTTTCTGGTGGCACATGTGGCACATGTGAATGGAAGAGCTGGGCTGTGACCAGAAGGTGGCTAAAACAGGCCATAACAACACACATAATTAACTAATATGGGTGCAGATAAGTACATCTGTTTAACATGTGTGGTGTGGCATAAAATCAAAGTCTAAAATCATTAGCTAATTTTAATATTGTGTCATAGTGAATGGAGAAAGGATGATAGTAGAAGGGATTAGACTTTTGTCTTTGTAGAGTGCAGTGCCCGGTTTTGGGGTGGTCCAAACTCTATGCTGGATTCCCCGGACACCATTGAGTTGTTACAACATGTTACTGCTCTCTGGAAGGGTTTGTAATGCATGGTGCACCCCAATGGTGCACCATGGCAAGGGTCAGAGTTCACCAGCCCTTTGACCAGGAAGCCAGTCAGACTACTGAGCCACAGATCCTGGAACACCAGTGCTTGAGCCCTTAGTGATTCTGCATATAGAGACCAGTGGTTAGCAAAAGAGACTCTATTAGGCTCTTTTGCTAAGGATTCTGAAGATACCAAGCCAAAGATCCTGGGTCACCAGCCCTTTGACCAGGAAGCCAGTCAGACGACAAAGCCATAGACCCCAGGACACCAGTGATTTAACCAGCAAACCAGCACAGAGCATTTGAGACTGGAGAAGCTGCTCATGCTTTGCCTGTATTGTGTTGCACCTGAGTTCCTCCATTAAAGAAGTTCACTGGTTTACTGCAGACCCCTGAGTCTCTGGACTTTTTTCTTATTGGGGTACACAACACCTTAAGAACGCTTCCAGAGAACAGTAACACATGATGACACCTCCACGTGTCTGGGGAATCCAGCATAGGGTTTGGACCACCTAAAACCTGGTCACTGCAAGATAAATATACAGTACATATCTACTGAATGTTTTTCTTCAGTGCAAAATACAGTGATTTATATATTGATTGTTTCTGGGACAACCTTTGTATGCTGAAACTATAACTCTATGGAAAACTTCTCTATGGAAAAAAATTAATTCTGAAATGTAACCAACATAAGGCAAAATAAAAATTAATGAAAATGAAGCAGATTCTAAGCCAGAAAAAGCATTTAATTACATATAACAGTCAAAATTACCTTCAGGAAGCTGAAAAAAAAATACTTTCTATTTGAGGATAGGAGCTTCTTTGGGTCATGTACTTTATAGACAAGAAAATTCATAGAATCTAAAACTAATTTTACATTAAATAACTCAGTGATGATGTTGTTTAGATTTTTAAATTTTTTATTTTTACTACATTCAATTTGACATTTATTTTTGCTGATCTCACCCTTTATTCTACATACAGCAAGAGCCAACACACCACAGGTCTTGCTGGGACATGTGGTCCACCAAGCAAGATCAGCACCATAGTTTCTGTTCATTGCTGTTCTAATGACTTTCATTTCCAACCTATCTATAGACTTTATGCATGTTCGGCACATTACTTATGCGCCTAAGTTCCATAATGCGCCAAATACACAGACAAGGTGCGATGAACTTTAGACACCATTTATGAACACACAAAAAACACTTTCATACATTCAGGCGCATTTGACACTGAAAAATAGATGTAAAAATGCACTTCGATGCACCTAGTTCCATACATGTCTCCACTGGTGTCCAATGAAGCCCCTCTTCTTGACACATGTAAAGAATACTACAGGACGTGAAGTACTGCACTGTACTGTAGAGAAGAGCTACTAGACCGTCAATCATTGCATGGACTTCAATAATACAGATATTTTGCAAGAAAAAGCTTAAATCAGTTTCTGGAACATTGTATGTTGAAACCAATGGATGTTGAAAATATTGTTTCCTGAGGCCATTGTTGTTTCAGGGATCACTGAACCAGAATGCAACAGAAAACATATAAATATATAAAGACTTGCACACCAAAATTTAGGATAAATTAGAAAAAAATATGCATAATACAAATTGCTCAGGTAATAGTCAAAAGAAATATATTTAAAAATATCGCCATGTATTAACGATTCATGCATTAGCCTAAATTTTGTGGAAAGTATTTTTCTGAACAATGTAGCTGATTTAACTTTATTGGACATGATTTTGTACTTCCAAAGTTCTCATGTACGTATATATTTTTTTTTGATATTTTTAAAATCAAACACAATACATTTGTAATTTATACATTCTTTTTACTTTTTAAAATTTTTTACATCTCTATTGAACTTTATTACAAATTTTTTAAGCCACATAAGGGAAACTTTCCAATTCAACGGAATTTATTGAAAAAGAATCCATAAAAAGGAGCTTTACAGTAACACAATACTGTCAAATATGGAATAACTTACAACAAAAAGAAACAAGTAATATCCTCAGGACATGTCATAAGACCAAATTACAAAGAAAAAGAGTTACAAAACTTCTGTAACAAATAGGAGAAAGGCAACCACCAAAAATACTGCAACCAAAGCATAGTAATACCAATTACCAGTAATAGGTTTGAGGAATAAGAAATCTGGTATGCAATGAATAGATGAAACTATCATGTGGCCTCTGAGCTTGGAGGGACTTTATGAGTCCAAAATAAAAAGTTGGAGCAGAATATATTATTCGACCACAATACCAACAGACAAGACAAACATCACAACAACCTACACTTACTATCATACACACACGAAAAAAAAAAAGTGGGGGAAAGGAGGTGAGGAAGATAATGATTTCAAGGTTCACAAACACAATGCCTAATCTAAATAGAGAGGGGGCGAAAAGCAGATGAATTTTTAAATTGGAACCAGGGTGCCCACGTCCTGATTAATAACGGGATATGGTCCTCCGTTGTAGCTAGGAGTTCCTCAATATGATGAATGTGAAATACTTTGGTAAACCATTCTTCTAATGAAGGAGGTTCTGAAGACTTCCAATGTCTAGGAACAACAGTCTTGGCTGCCTGCAATAAATGTCTGAGAAGGGACCTCTTATAAGTTGAGGCCCCGAGGTAAAACATGAACAACAGAGCTGCTTCAGGGGTCTTTGGAATAGATAGTCCTGAAATCTCTTTCAGGGGATGATATATTGCATTCCAGAAACCTTTCATCCCACCATTTATGTAGCATGTTCCCCTAGTCGACCCACAACGCCAACATACCTCAGGGACCGATGGGTACCATTTATGAAGCACTTGAGGGACCTTACACCATTGGGTCAATATTTTAAAACTAGTCTCCTGGGCCTTTGTTGCTATGACGGCTTTGTGGTTAAGACTGAAACATTTATGCCATTGCGTAAGAGTAAAGCGTTTACCAAGTTCTTCCTCCCAAGCAATACAATAAGCAGGGAGGTCAGACTGATCCCTAATGGAGAGTTCGGTATATAGGGCGGAAATAGAGTGCCTCGGAGGTGAGCATTGGAGACATATTTGTTTAAATCTAGTGAGGGGCCTCTGGGCATTATAAGTGTTACCAAAGGAAGAAAGGAAATGTTTCAATTGAATGTATTGAAAATTGGAGGAAGTATGGGCGGAAGGATCCATGGGTAGCCCAGAAAGCGGGGCAAGTTTGCTACCTATCGTCACCTGATTAAGGTGTAAAGGGAGTCATTTAGAGCTCCTAAAGAAAGAGTACGAGCCCATACCTGGTGGGAAGGTGGGATTATCCGAGATTGGCATGAGGGGCCCTAACCTTTCAATTAGATTATGATATACTTTATGTGAAGAAACCGAGGCTAGAGTATGTCTGACAGAGTAGGCGAAGTAGTATCGTTTCACAAAAGAAAAAGTCCAGACCCAGGGGAGCGACGCGCGAGATAATGAAGATACATCCAAATTTTCCTGTCGTCCAGGCACATCATGTCCAGAACCCCGTGAATATGCGGAGGCTAAATAGTATCTCCTACAATCGGGCAACCCCAGCTCACCCAAATTCTTGTGTCAAGTTAACACGACGTAAGAGAGCCTAAGGCGAGAGGAGGACCAGATAAAGGGTGTAAAGTGGTGTTACACACGCTTCCAGAAGGAGTTTGGGACATAAATGGGGATTGTCTGTGTCAAATAAAGTATATGGGGAAGTATTGTCATTTTTAAAATATTAACCCTTCCGAACCAGGAAAAATCTTGTTTGGTCCAGGACGCCAGGTCTTGAGTGGTGAGTCCAAGTGTGGATTCAAAATTAAGAGAGAAAATTTTTGACAGGTCTGCAGGAATGGTGATCCCCAAATAAGACAGGCCCCTGGAAGGCCACATAAAGGGATAATGTAATTTGAGCTGGCTTAAAATTTTAACCCCTGTTATATTCGGGTTGTTACGTATTGCTGGAAGCAAATTCTCCATAATTAGAACATATAGAAGTGGAGATAGGGGGCAGTCCTGTCTTGTGCCATTGTAAATCGAAAATGGTTCCGAAAGAGTGCCATTGATTTTTAATTTGGCAGTAAGGGATTGATAGAGGGCCAAGATTTTTGAAATTAAGGTAGGTCCCAGCCACAGAGGCCAGAGAGTGGAAGCCAAGGAGGACCAAGAAATCCTATTAAAGGCCTTCTTGGCATCTAGGGATAGTACCATTAAGAGAAGTTTACGCATCTGGGCATAGTGGATAATATCCAGGGTTTTCAATACATTGTCCCGTGCTTCTCTGCCTGGGACAAAACCCACCTGATTGGGGTGTATAAGGTCTGGGAGCACAGAGTTCAATCTATTTGCCAAAAGTTTTGCGTAAATCTGGAGGTCCACGTTTGCAAAGAGATTGGACGGTAGCTACCGCATAGAGAGGGGTCTTTGCCTGGCTTGGGTATAAGAGCACTGTGTGGTAATGTAGCATGGGTAGGAAAGAGACTATCCGAGGAGACGTGATTGAAGGCTCGCAGTAGTAGAGGGGTTAACTCCTCTCGAAAAATCTTATAAAATTTACCCGTAAATCCTTCAGGACCTGGACTTTCCCCACCCGGCAGACCCAAGATGATAGAAGAAAGTTCTTGGATTGTAAATGGAGATTCGAATTCAGAGAGGTTAATATCAGAATGAACTGGGGGAAGATTAGGGAAATCCAGTTCCTCAGCGGAGGCTGGAAAAGACTGAAGGTTATATAAGTCAGAATAAAAGGTATGGAATTGGCTACTGATTTCTTTTGTCGTATAAACCAGACTGCCCGTTGCAGACCTAATTTGGGGTATATGAGACTTAGCCATCCGGCGTCACAGGGCCCTCGCCAACATCCTCCCACTCTAGTTACTATATTCATAAATCGGCTACGACCGATCTGAAGAAATCATCGCCAGGAGGACTCCAACAACTGTCTGACCTCCAATCTTGCAGAGAGCAGTTCCCGCAATGTTTCCGTCGATAGGGCATGCTAATGTTAAGTTCCAGAGAGGCAACCCTAGAGAGAGCTATGTTCAGTTTAGACGCCCTATCTCTCTTCAACCTCGAGCCATGTCTGATCAGGACCCCCGCACGACACATTTAATGGCTTACCACCGAATTGTTGGTGTGGATGCGTTGTCCGCATGATCCTGTATAAAATGCTAAATGGACTGAGATACATCCGCCAAGCAAACAGAGTCCAAAAGCAAGGACTCATTTAAACACCACGACCAGGCATGTCTCGAGAAGGAAGGAAGTGTCATTGAACAATAAACATGGGCATGGTCAGACAAGTGGATGTTGCCCACCGAGGTCGAGGAAACCCAAAGGAGGGCACCGTGAGACACCAGAATATAGTCCAAGCGACTATAAGTATTATGGGGGTTAGAATAAAAGCTAAAATACCTGTTGCAAGGATGTTGCAGCCTCCAGAAGTTACAAAGCTGAAGAAGGGTACAAGCTTTTTTGATCGACTTAATTGTCGAATAGGACAATGAGGATCTGCCAGAAGAGTTATCCATGACGGGGTCAAAGGTGGCATTCAAGTCCCCACATAGGACTACTGTACCCTGGGCTAATAGAAGCAATATCTCCACCGGATGATTAAACAAACTGGCCTGTCCCTGATTGGGAACATATGCATTAACAATTGTAAAAGTATGACCCCCTATATTAAGAATCAAAATGATGTAACGTGCATCTGTCCAACACGCCTGAACCTGGTGTACCAGGGATTTGTGGATCGCTATCACTACTCCCCTGGTTCTGGACTCCCGACAATTCTCAAAAAAAAACACTCAGTATAATACTTATTACGTATGTTGGGCATGTGTCCCTCTTTAAAGTGCGTTTCTTGGAAGCAAACAATTTAGATTTTTTGTTTGTGTAAATGATAGAGAATTTGAGATCTTTTGCTGGGGATGTTGAGCCCTTGTTCATTGTACATTGCAAATCAGAATATGAAGTTAGAAAAAAAAAGGGGGGGGGGAGGAAAGGGAAAATAATTACACACTCATGACAAATACACACACGAAACCAGGAAGCAGGCAAAAAGTAGGCCTGCAGCTGGGACTAGATTGGTGACTAACTAAAGTCATTTGTCCCCAGAGCCTAAGAGGAGGCCTGTATCGGGACTAAACCCTATAGAGGGGAAAAGAGATGGAGCACAAATGTAAGCGAGGAACATCCGAGCTCCACTACCGATAAAGAATGATTAAGACAAAGAATGGCTGGCTAATACAAGTAAGAACATAATGTTTCATGGAAGGAGAAATCCTATCAACTAAGTATAGGTCATTAGCCTAAAAGAAGGAGAAAACAGCAATGTACATGAGCAGTTTGTAGGGCGACAAACTAGTATCCGTGGGGAGAAGCCACGGGACACAAAAGATACTCGTGGGCTTGTGGGATCAGTATGAAGTCCTCAAGGTGGATTAGAGTTTGTTGAGGAGTCAGCACGGTGACGTCAGCGCCGATTTCTCCAGGAGGAAGTCCCTGGGTGTCCGATGGCTCCCGAGATGGCGGTCTGCTGATATAAGAGTCCATGGAGGGCCATGGAGGGTGGACAATGTTCTGGATGTTTAGTCCTTGGAGAACTTAGTGAATATCATCTGGAGAACGGATAGCAAATGACTTGTCTTTCTCTCATATGAAGAAGGCAAAGGGGAAGACCCAGCGGTAGGAAATGTTACGTTCCTGTAGAATGGATAGAAGAGGCTTTAGGGTGGCCCTCTGAGCCAACGTATGTTTTGAGAGATCCTGAAGTAGAAGTATGGGGGTGTTTTTGTAGAGAACCTTCTGCCGCTGACGGGCGTGACGCAGAATATCGTCTTTCAATTGATAAAAGTGAATCCTGCAGATGACATCTCTCGGCTTCTTAGGATCCAGGACTGGAGGGCGAAGAGCTCTATAAGCTCTGTCTATTTCTATAGGAGTAGATGAGGCTCTTCCAAGCAGGTCGTTGAAGATAGATATGAGGACTGAAGGGATGTCCCTAAGTACAACAGACTCAGGAAGGCCACGAATCCTAATATTTTTGGCGCCTACTCCTATTCTCGAGATAGTCAATATGTTGTTGCACCGCAAATATTTGAGTGGACTGTTGAGACGTAGATGATTGTAGTGTTTGGATTGAAAGCAAATCAATCGGAGTGAGTGCACAGAGGGAGATGCAGCAGCATTTTGTTGAAGTAAAACTGGGATCCCTTCTAGAGTATTTGGGATGTGTGGCAGGGTGCATTTTGAAATAGGAGAAGAGAGAGCAGCTGCTTGGTGAGTAATAGGAGAGGTGTTTACCCTAGCTGGACTCCCCACAGGAAGAACCCGTGGACCATCGCGGGGGAGGTTTTTCAATTGGAAGAATGGTGGCATGCCACTGAGTGTGCGGCGATGAGTGGTTACAAGCTGAAGAGGAGTTATGCAGGCAGCTCTGGTGGTGATGGGTGCCATTATTGCACCCTAAGAGATATTGGGATAAGTCTTGTTTAGAAGAGGGCTCTGGAGCTGGAGTGCTCTGCTGGGCAACGGAAGATTGAGCCAAGTCCTGAGAATGGAAGCCCTTGATGCAGGGATCAAATTATGACATATCTCCAGGAGGGAGATATGGTAGAGTGCCAGATGCTGAAGGGGATATGGCTGTGGTCCCCGCTATATTTGCAGGCAGGTAGTGACATGTCCCATAGGTGTTTGGGGGGTGGGAGGAATGAGGCCCACAATTAGGGGGACCGGAGAGTCCAGGATGGACAGGGGGAGGAGACCCACATTCTCCACAATCTTCCACTATACCTTGTTTGGCCACCTGTCGAAGGTCCTGCAGAGTGGGCCTTGTCAGGGCTTCCGTTATAATTATAGTCCCAGCACCGCTCCGCTCCGCTGAGGTGACGGAGTTCCGGCGTGAGTCAGGACGGGGAAGCCCAGTGGGTTATTGATGTCTGCAGCTCCCGGCGGTGTGCAGTGCAGCATCCGCTGCGTGTGATGTTCAGCGGAAAGAGAGGGCCTGTGACCGCAGGGAGTCCATAAGTGTCCGAGGCGCCAACTTTAGCTTTCATATAGCGCTTGATCTCTTCAGCGGCCTGACTTCTGCGAATCTCCTTATAGGCTGCCCGGGAACATGTCGAGTCCGGCGCCTCCGGCAGCCCTGAGCCAGACACCGGGGCAGACTGCGGGGGCGAATCATGCAGGGCACTCGTGGGTGACGAATCGCCGCCATGCGGCCTAATCTTGTGGCCTAATCTTGTGGCCCACGCTGGCGGGGCATGCTGACAGCGATGTGGGCTGAAAAAAAAGCCTCAATGTCGCCCTGGGGAGATGTAGGACGGGTGGAAGACCTCAGGCCCTTCTTTTTTGAAGTTTTCCCCATGTTTGTAGAGAAAAGCCAGCCAATTTGAAGCAGTGGTGTAAGGAGCTCAGGGACACATGTCTTCACTTCTCCATGTGCAGGACACACCCCCATGAGGGAAAACTTTACTTTAGAGCTTTATATTTTAAAGGGAAATTCCAATCTCAGGTAAATGAGCTGGGTTGTAATATCTTTTCAAAATAAGTAATTTTGTGAATACATTCTATTTAAAAAAAGGCCTTTCTTATCAGTTTTTAGGTTCTACTTCTTGTTAGTTGTGTACAGCTTGTCACCTTAATTACCAACCACTGCCTTTTAGTCATGACAATTTTTCTTATAAGATAACGGACTTAAAACTTCTAAACTTATAAACTATGTAACAGATTCAGTCATTGATGTTATTTAATGTCAATCCTGTAATTTACTTTATGTGGGCTGCACAAAACACAACCTAAGAAGACATATTTATGAACATATAGGGCGACATGTATGAACGGGGCTGCACCAGAAGTCTGGCATCTTTTCAGCCCAACATTTAGCGCAGCCCTGTTCGCTATGTTTTTAAATCACCCACACGCCAATATCAGGCGCATTACAGAGGGCCCATGGCACTTTGTAATGCGCCTGATTTTGGGAAGTATGCGGGAGGCGGGGCGCACTAGAACTGAACGAAGCTATAGATTTATAGCTTCAGTATGGAAATTTCAGGTGTAATACTGCTGGAACAGGTAGACCACTTTCAAAATGTTTTACCTGAGCCATATTTGAAATTTATGCACTAGAATGCGCCTGATTTATGACCCACAGTAGACCTGGTTCATAAATCAGGCGCATTCTATACTAATGTAATGTGCTTTAAAATTGGCATCTAAGCGTCAGAAATCATACATGTCGGCCATTTTGCGTGCCAAAAATTCCAACTATATTAATCCATTGGGGGCGTCCCAACATTTTTTCACAGTGCTTCAGGGTGATGTTTTCTCATTTTTATTTTATGGTGTCAAGAGAATCAAATTAGGTCCAAAGGGAGGTGATTTAAAACAGTGTTTGGCATGTGTTTGTTTTCATTGTGAGGCATATTGGTTTTTAAACTCAATACACGTACACCTTTTGGATTAAATTATAGGAATTATTTATTTTACCATTATTAACTATATTTATTAATGTTTTTGGTATTTTTGTAAGTATATTGTAAATTTTCAAATGACATGTAGAGGCTATGTGCTATATACCTTTATATTATATACAAAATATCATTCCTTTTCAGAACTTTTCCTTTTTCGACAAACACATTCACTTGTTTTGCATGGTTCATATGATTGGTTACATATACAGTTGAAACCAGAAGTTTTCATACACTATATAAAAAGACACATATGCATGTTTTTCTCACTATCTGACATGAAATCAGAATAAACCTGTCATCACTCTGCCTGACAGACCCCTAGATTTGAGCTCTGGTCGCCGGCCACGGTAATTGTAGCAAAAGCTGTGGTTTCGGCTGTAGTGCTCACCAGTGTGAATTCTGTCTTTTCCGGTCTGTATTTGTAATTGATTTCTGGCCAACGCCCGTGGTCAGGAATCCTCCAGCACTCTACTAGTTAACCTGTTTCCTTGTCAGTCTCTTTGATTGACAGCCTTATATTCCAACCCGGTCTTTTGTTCTTTCCGCCTATCACCTCTGTTCTGTGTTCTCTTGTTCTTTATAAAAGGACTCCTTTGCCACTCAGCCTTGCCTGCTATATTGGTTCTGCTTGTGCCAGTAGCTAGTCTTTACCTGTCTTTACTTATTCCTGTTACCTGACTTTGGCTTTGTTTCTGACTATTCTTTGCCCTATTCTTCTGCCCTGTGATTTTGTATTGCTTCTCCCGACTGTTACCAACCTGGCTAGTTGGACCTGCTTTGATTGTGTTCAGTGTTTGTCTGCGTCTCGTGTATTCACTTATATAGTGTATCTCGCAGTCTTTGGTTGTGGCTGACCTTTTAATTTGTCGGCCACCCCAAGAAGGCAAGGATAGTGGTTGTGAACAGTGTCAGGGCCTCACTCTGTGTCTTCTTGTGCACCCCTGACTGGTTCCTCACAAAACCTTTCCCATTTTAGGTCAATTAGGATTACCAAAAATTATTTATATTTGCCAAATGCCAGAATAATGAGAAAGAATTTTTAAGGCATTGTTATTACTTTCTGCAAAGTCAAAACTTTACATACATTTCATCAGTATTTGGTAGCATTGCCCTTAAACTGTATGACTTGAGTCAAATGTTTTGGATATCCTTCCACATGCTTCTCACAATAGTTGGTAGGAATTGAGGTCCATTCCTCCTGACAGAACTGGTGTATCTGAGCCATGTTTGTAGGTCGCCTTGCTCTTTGCCCCTAAATTTTCAAAATGATTGAGATCAGGGCTTTGTGATGGCCGTTCCAAAACATTCACATGGTTGTCCTTAAGTCCCTTTCTAACCAGTTTGGCGGTATGCTTCGTATCATTGTTCATTTGGAAAACCCATATCCGACCAAACTTCAACTTCCTGGCTGATGTCTTGAGATGTTGCTTCAGTATTGCCACATAATCTTCTTTCCTCATGATATGACCTATTTTGTAAAGTGCACCAGTCTCTGCTGCAGCAAAAAAAAAAAAAAAAAAAACACAACTTGATACTGCCATCCCTGTGTTTTACAGTTGGGATGGTGTTCATCATTGTAAGCTCTCACGAGCAGGGCTCTCACACCTTGTATCTCATCTGTAAGTACTTTTAATGTGTAATATCTGTACATTTACCCTCAAATTTGTAAAGTGCTGCGGAATATGTTGGCGCTATATAAATAAAGATTATTATTATTATTATTATTTATTATTATTATTATTATCAGCCCATGGAACATGTATCCAAAAATGTAGGTCTTTGTTCCTGTGTGCATTTGCAAACATTAATCTGGCTTTTATATGTTTCTTTTGGAGTAATGACTTATTTCTGGCAGAGTGGCCTTTCAACCCATGTTGATACAGTACTCATTTCACTAGGGGATAATGACACAATCTTGCCAGCCTCCACCAGCATCTTCACAAGCTCTTTTGCTTTTGTTCTTTGGTTGATATGCACATGTCGGACCAAAGCACGTTCATCTCTGAGACATAGAACCCGTCGCCTTCCTGAGCTGTATGATGGCTGGACATTCCCATCTTGTTTGTACTTACATATAATTGTTTGTACAAATGAACAAGGCACACTCAAGTATTTGGAAAATGCACCAAAGGATTATCCAGACCTGTGCATGTCCACGATTCTCTTCCTGATATCTTGGATGGTTTATTTAGACTTTCCCATGATGTTACACACAGAAGCAGTGTGTATCTGGGGTACATTTAAAATACAGTCACACGGGTGTCTCTAATTAACTCATATGTTGCCAATAAATCTAACGGAAGCTTCCAAAGACATGACATCATCATATGGGCTGTCCCAAATTGTTTAAAGGCATAGTAACCCTAGTGTGTGTATAATATACGGTATTGTTTTTTCTTGATTTTCGAACTGAAGAAACCATCTTAGATAAAATTATTGTATTTCAACAAACTCCAAAGTTCTCTAAAACATAAGCGATGTGAAGCTAAAAACTAGTAAGTGTGAAAAATTCTGTGTGTAGTAAGATGATTTCTTGTACCAGAAGCTGTTGAGCCATTATTGACTTTGGATCATTATTTTGAGAAAAACATGTTCTATATTTTACAGATATCTATTCTTGAGTAAAATGTCTTATATATTCTTATATATAAGATTAGAAAATTTTAAATATTGTACAATATCATATTGGTTTACATTCACCTGCGAGTTTGGACCGTAACCTAGTAAAGAAAAGAACACTGCAGCCAGCCTATCAGTCCAGAACAGGATTGAACCTTGTGGTCTTTGTTATGGAAGCAGGCCACAAATGAAGTATCGTATATACTCGAGTATAAGCCGACCCGAGTATAAGCCGAGGCACCTACTTTTGCCACAAAAACCGGGAAAGCTTATTGACTCGAGTATAAGCCTAGGGTGGAAAACGCAGCGGCTACTGGTGAATTTAAAAAATTAAAAATAGATACCAATAAAATTACATAGGCAGTTTAATGTCCCCCATAGGCAGGTTATAGGCTGGTTATAGGCAGTTTAATGTCCCCCATAGGCAGGTTATAGGCAGGTATAGAAAGCTATATGTCCCCATAGGCAGGCTATAGGCAGGTTATTGCCACCATAGGCAAGTTATAGGCAGGTATAGGTCCAACTAGGCAAGCTATAGGCAGGTATAGGTCCCCTAGGCAGGTTATAGGCAGGTATAGGTCGTTATAGGCAGGTATAGTCCCCCTAGGCAGGCAATAGGCAGGTATAGGTCCCCCTAGGTAGGTTATAGGCAGATATAGGTCGTGATAGGTAGGTATAGTCCCCTTAGGCAGGTATAGGCCCCTAGGTAGGTTATAGGCAGGTATAGTCCCCTAGGTAGGTTATAGGCAGGTATAGGCCCCTAGGTAGGTTATAGGCAGGTATAGTCCCCTAGGTAGGTTATAGGCAGGTATAGTCCCCTAGGTAGGTTATAGGCAGGTATAGTCCCGCTAGGTAGGTTATAGGTAGGTATAGGTTGTTATAGCCAGGTATAAGCCCCACTAGGCAGACTCTAGGCAGGTATAGGCAGGGTATAGGCAGGCATAGGCAGCGTTTTGAAACAAAAAAAAACACTTACCTGGCTCCCCGCTGTTCTGTCTCCCTCGCTGTCCGCCTCCCACGCGCTGTCCTCGGTTTTCTCGGCACAGGCGGGTGATGTTATCAGGCCGCGCACGCAGCGTGATGACACACGCTACCTGTACCGGAAACTCCGGACAGCCGCGAGTCTGCGGCCACCCGGAGTCCACTGCGGAGCACGGAGTGCTCGCTCTCTGCTCCGCAGTGGTATCTGTTCACATGTATGCGCTCCGGAGGAGTCGCATACAAGTGAAGAGATAGCCGACAGCGCACGGGCATCGCAGCGCCCGGACACTGTCGGCGGTACTCGGCGTTCAGTTATATGCGCTCCCTGAGGAGCCGCATATAACTGAAGCGTCCCTATTGGCGCACGGGCCATCGCAGCGCCCGAGCGCCGACAGTGACTCGAGTATAAACATTTTTTGTGCTGAAAAACTCGGTTTATACTCGAGTATATACGGTATTAATAAATAGGAAAAATGAACAGAATTTTCTGGTTTTATATAATTTAAGTTAAATCACTTTGTAAGTGGAAAGTTTTACAATTTTCTTATATATTTTGTGTTTTATTTCTCCAATATTTTCATATTAGTTTACCATCAGTACATGAAAACATCCTTGTTTACATTTAAAAGCAGGAAGCTGGAGCAGAGCTAGCTCATTTCTTAGTTTTTAAGTGGACCCAGTTATATCTTATTTGGACAATGATCTGTGAACAAAACAGCCTGGACTTCAGACTGTTAATATTGAACAAATTATAGAAGATATTTGTACAACCTTTATTAATGTATTTAGCTCACATAACATTACCATATTTTTTGGACTATAAGACACACTTTTTTTTACCCCAAATTTGGGGAGGAAAAAGGGGTGCATCTTATAGTTAGAATGTACTGTCTCAGGGTGGCAGGAGCTGGCTGCAGTGGGGCGATGCTGTGGAAAGCAAAGTTTAAGGGGTTAAACTCCGCCGCCGGCTTCACACAGCATCGCTGCACTCCAGCCTCCTGCCGGACCGAGATGGTACTGTGCGACTAGTGGCTGTTCACTATAGCCGGCAGCCGCTGCTAATGGCAGGGATGGAACTGGCTCCATCCCTACTATTAACACTTTAGATGCTGCGGTGTATAGCTGAATAAGGAGCGGTGTGCAGCACCACTTTTCCCTCTGTTAACCCCCCTGCAATTGCTTTGCAGGGGATTGCTTAATTTTCATGGCTGCAAGAAGCCTCATGCAGGCTTCTGTAGCTGCCATGTACAGTATGTACAACTGTTACACCCTGACATAGGCAGGGTGCAAAAGGTAATGAGTGAAAATCCTGTATACAGCAGTAAAATAGTCCTTTATAAAGGACAAGGGTTTGTTCCTCCTAGTGGTCATTTACCCTAGGGGGACAAATAATGAAAGTAAAAAAGAATAAAAGTTAGAAAAAAAAAAAAGTTTTACAAACAAAAAAAATAAAAAAGTTACACAAAATTGGTATCGCCACGTCTGTAAAAGTCCAATCTATTAAACTACAACATCATTTATCCTGTGTGCTGTACACCATAGAAGAAAAAAATTCCAAATGCAAAAATAGTTTTTTAGTCATTTCATATTTAGTGATAGTCCCTATCTCCACTGCGGTTGACAATCTAAATTCCAGGTTAACCTACCTGTATGTTTTTAGAGTCTGAGGGTAACTGGAGTACCTGGAGGAAACCAAAGCAAAGACAGGGAGACCATACAATCTCCATTGTTAGAACAGCTGGGATATGAATCCTCTGGACCATTGCAAGCGGTGGTGAAAGCCACAGAATCTAAGGGGCCTCTAAGTTTTCACCACAGCCTGCCACAAGGGAGGTTGGACTTATGCGACTGGAGACACCCAGGTCGCTACCCTTGAGGAGACTTGTTTGCTGTGGCAGCCTGGGTGCAGCATGCTACAGAATCGGCAGACAAACTTGTAGTTGGGAACGTGCGGAAAGGCTTGCAGGCAAACATGGTCAGTGGACGGAGACAAGGGGTCTGGTTCATGGTAGAGACAGGGAGCTTTGAACAATGCTTTCTCTAATGGCATGGGACAATAGGTCCAACAGGGAGCGCAGAAAGTGGACAGAAGATATAGGGAAGTGCCTGGCAATTATCGGCACACTGGCCCTTTAAATTTCACTGAGACGGCATGCGCGTGCCCTAAGGAGCAGGATGCGCGTGCCTGCAGCCAGAAACATGCAGGGAGGCAGGTGCGCAGAGAGGTGAGTACAGAGCAGAAACACAACTGTGCGGGAGGCGGTGCCACTTGTACCAGTCAAGGCTGCTGCCAAGGGGGTATGAGTGCACCTGCAACCTGATGTGTGGGTGACAGAACCACCTGTGATATCCATGCATTTGTTGCCAATAGTTGGATTTAAACTCAGGACCCCAACACTGCAAAGCAATAGTGCTAACCATTGAGCCACTGTGTCCTACTGTACATTAAAAAGTTGCATATGGTAACTTTTCATTTACACAATTATAAGCTTTATTTACCGAACATAAAACTTGAAACCTTCTTTTAGTGTTTCTTTTTTGTAAGGACAGTCCATACTTTATGCTCAAAACAGAAGACAGCGATACCCAGGCTCAGACTGATTCTCAGGTGAGCAGGTTGAAGTCATGGTAGGCCCCTGGAAATGATGGGCCCCGGGCAAGGCAGGCCTGGGCTACATTTCAGGGAGAAAGGCAGAGAAAGAAAGCAAGAGGTAGAATGCAATAGACATGCACAGTATGTGCAGTCATGTACAATATCTGTAGAATGAGCCCCAAGAATTAAATCTACTGGTGGGCCCCAAGAATTAAATCTACTGGTGGGCCCCGAGAATCAACTCCACTGGTGAGACCCAAGGATCAACTTCACTTGTAGACCCCAAGAACCAACTCCTTCTTTGGGCTCCAATAATCAGTTTCACTGGGGGGCCCCAAGAATCAACTTCTCTGATGAGCCCCATAGATCAACTTCATTAGTGGGCCTCAGGGATCAATTTTACTTGTGGGTCCCAATTATTAACTCAACTGGTGGGCCTTTAAAGAACCAGCTCCATTGGTTGGTCCCAGAGGCTCCCATCTAAGGCTGGGCTTAGCATACCAAGAGAGTCACCACCAGCTTTTTTTCCTAAATCTTTCCTTTTATTTTCTGGCTCTGGAATGTGGTAATGATTCCCTCAGCTCTCAATTATTGATAGATTGCAATAGTGAAATAGTGGGCATGCAAATCTGTAACAGGCCCATATACTGTTTTTATGCTGGAGCCCTCTTATGTCTGTCCTCTGATCTTTCTGCTACCGAGAATTTGCCTTTCCTAGACCTGGCCTGTATAATTTTTTATTGTTCTTATCTGTATATTGGCACCTATTCTACTCATTGTTTTTAAATGTAGGTTTTTATATTCAGCCATTTTTCTGGTACTGTGTAAAGTAGACTTTTTACATCACATTTTTAATGATAAAGATATCTTCAAAGCAATCAAGAGCTCACCCTAGAGAGCTATAGCTGTATATTAGATTCAATAAAGCCCAAACTTGTGTCTAACCTATGCTTATTTCACTGCTCTTCATTAAAATGCATATTACCGCATATTATCAAATCTTCATACTAATTGGGAAGGCTCATCCTGGTATTAATACGGAGACATCAGAATTTTCCCTTTTTTGCTCCCTCTCTTTCCTCACAGTTTATGATCACTTAGACACAGATAAAGAAACTCTTGTTACATCACCATATGTTATTTACTATTGTATTATATTACTCTAACCCAATTTTATTGCTACTGAAGAAGTCTATAAACATTAACATCAAGTCTACATGGTAGACATTGAAAAGTGAGCTGTGGGCCTTTAAAAGATGTAAAAAATACGCTGAATCCTCCAGAAATATTTACAGTATTACAGTTTATTATATTCACGTGTAATTCTGATCTTTACAATATATAGTAGTGATAGGGGCTAAAGACTAAAATGTTCACAGGTCATAAACTGGCCAAACAGTAGAATTTATTATAGAAGAAAAGCAATGGAGTAATAGTAATTGTAAACATTGTAGTGATTTGTTTTGTTATTTTTTACTTCAAAGAGTGACAGTAACTTACACTAGGTGTAAAGGAACACTGTGCACTTTTCTTGGCATACTGATTGAAAACAGTGATCTATTTCCAATTTCAGTAACCACAGACTTTTAACCAAAGGTAGAAGACAAAAATGACCTTGACGCAGAGGTCAATTATATCATCATAAAAATACAGTTGCAGTTCACATGTTATATACATGTATCTAAAGACTACAAATCCTTTTATTCACTGACTTGGCAAGGAATGTCCTTGATCTTCTTATCAGCTTCTTTCAGATGGTACATCTGCACCCTCATGAGTGCACAATCTTGGCTCATAATTGTGGTTGCACCTGCACAAATGTGGGCATGCTTAAACAGAAAACAGCAATTTGGGGTTTAATTTTACAGTGTTGTGTTTTGTACATGATATTTATCTGCACAACCACAAATGATGTCTGGCATTCAATTTACAAAATAACAGAGCAAATCTAGGGATTTCAGATCCGCAAATACATGGAAGCAGATTTCAATGTGCTATCATGAGATACTAATGTTTAATGCTGGTTACATGTCTTGTAATTTTCAAATATATGTTACATTGTTTGAGACTCATAAAACAGCTCATAGAATTTAACCTTCCATAAGTGATGATTGCAGACGGGTAGTGGCGACTGCCCATGGATGTGGCTTTATATTAATCTATACAGTTCTAAGAGTGTCTGTTTTTTTAAATTGTCTATAGGTAATGAATCTGAGATGTTTCTGAACAATTTAAAAGTTGACTTTAAAAATGGTTGTCTGTATTTGAGTAAACAGCCTTTGAACTTCAGTAAAAGGTTAAGGGCATGTCCCACGGCACCGGCTTGCGGACAGTTTCTCAGACGTTTTGCAGAACGTCTGAAAAACCGGCCGCAAACTAACACACCGGGCCGCTATGGAAAACTCGTGCAGTGGTTTTCCGCCCGGCGGTTCATCAAACCGCTGGCCGCCCGAAAAACATTGAACGTGTTCATTCTTCCGACCGGTTTCCGGACGGAATATGAACATGTCAATGGGAAGAAAAGCCGTCCCCTGGCAGCCATGGGGATGGCACTAAAACAGGGGAAGAGCCCTAAGGTTTCCAAAAGGAAAAATCTGATTTGGAGGCATAACCGATCCATATAGTTCATTTATACTTTTACCTAAAGATCGATCTGTTATTCACCCAGATTACTGATACATTAGTTAATTAATCATTTATTTTTTCAGTTGTTTCCTAAGGGTAGGTTTGCATGTTCAGCTTTTAAGATGCAGTTTTTGAAGCCAAAACCAGGAATGGATCCCTTGTTTTAAATCCATTTCTGTTTTGGCCTCAAAAACTACATCCGAGAAACTGAATGTGTGAACCCACCCTAATTGTTTCTAAGTTGCCATAACTTATTAAAGTGGTTCTCCGTGATAATCTTTTTATTTGTTACAGAGCTCACAGCTTAAATATATAGAACTTTGTAATTGATACTCATTAAAAATTATTTACCTATTCTGCTTTGCAAAATCAGGCAAAGAGCCCTTTACTCCTCTACTTCCTGCAAACCATGTGACATCCATTGATCACATGGCCTTAATGGACGTTTTGTCATCACTCAGCACGTGTGCTTTGAAGCCAGGCTCAGCTCAAAAACATTCCCTGTGGTGACCTGAGCAGAGAAAGATCTTGTACTATGTAAACAGAGGTGCTGACAGGAATGTAATCATTCAAGTACAGTAATGTATACGCATACAGTGATAATTAGTGAATCATCACTGCTAGCTGCTAGAGTCTAGCTGCCTTCATTATTATGTACTGTTTTCACCTCTTCTAATAGGAAGAGATATATTTTTGATACATTTGCTAAATAGACCTCACCTGGTCAGAAGGTCTTGCATTGGCTGAATATGCATTATGTGCTGAATGTGCATTAGGACCTCTGAGATTATCCATCAGCAGTCAGAAAAAAGTCTGCCTCCTGCTCTTTATATAGTAGTGGTGCCAGAGTAAAGCATTATGAGACATTGCTTTGACATCACTTGGTGCAGTGATTATGTCACATACCCTACAGCAGACACACTGCTTTCCCATGATAAAAACTGATTGTTATGGAGGATGTGACTGCCCACCTTTCTTGGATGCTAGATAGGCTATCCAGTGTACAGGAAAGCTGGGTGATGCTACATTCTCCACAGCAATCAAAGTTACAATGATGGGATAGCTGTATACTTGCTGTGGAAGATGGAGAGCACATACATAGAAATATATAAACCAAATTATATATTTGTACATGTATTACATATAACATAGGATAAGGAAATAATGTTTTTTTTTTTTTTTTTTACCATGTTATAAACGATTTGGTGGACTGTATTATAAAATAGCCTGGTGCAGGCAGCCAGGAAGTGAAGTGGAGCAGAGTTATGTGGGCATGAGGTATACATGTCTGAGAATGATGATGTAAGGGTATACAGAGCAGAGCTGAACAGGAAGATGAGGGAGTGGGTGCAGGGAAGCCCTAGATTGTAACTGCAATGGATTATTTGACTTGTAGGAAAGAGTTGCTGGAGAACTACTGATCTTATGATAGATGAATAAAAAGGCAAAAGAAAAGAAAAGCACCTTGAATTAAAAAGTCAAACACCCATTACTGCCTAAGATGGGTATAGAAATCTTAAAGCGGTTGTGCCACACTTAAAGGGGTTTTCTCAGTACAATGATTAGGTTTAAACATGAAGGCAAAGGTAAATGAAGGCTATCACCAGATATACTGCTGTTTTAATTTTGCTCTGTTTAGAAGATAAAGGAGATTTTATCTACTGCTTGTGTACACATGTTCTCTAGGTTATTGGCCACCTTTCTCTCTTGGTTTTGGTTGCTCCAAGCTGCCCTGTCCTACCATGGTGAGTCACTCCCTGCTGAGTGTTAGCTCTAGAACAGGAGCTTGCTGATTTAAGTTAATGATAGGCATTAACCCTTTAGAGCTCTGTAGTCTTGTGCACTGCACTTTATAAACCTCCTCCTCCTCTTATGTCACTCTAACAGGATCAGCTAGGAATAGCAGAGCTAATATGCCAATCACAGATTTAGACCCAGCCACAGTCTGTCCAGGAAGTGAGAGTCTGAAGCTGGCTGTGATTTTGAAACAGCTTGGTGCAACAACCCCTTTAAGTGTTAATTTACTCTCTTTCATTACCCAAGATATATCGAGTTTATTTTTTAAAAAAATTCCTGTGTATAGATAAATTGCTGTTACATACTTGCTATAGTGCCCCATGCTGTTCTTCTTAATTCCCCTCAAAACCTCTTATGTGTTTGATGCTGGCAAGAATAAAACACTTCTAGTGCACTGCTTCTTACTGGATGGCCTGCACAAAAACAGAAATTACCTTGCTGAGTATGAACAAGAGGAACCCTATAGTGGGACTGAGCTACTTAGCAGGTGTGACTTCCAGTACCGGACTGGCTTTGAAAATGGTTTAATTGTATCACCCCAGTTTTGTATTCACAGTGACTCTACTCATAGTGACCTTCATGTTGCTGTTACTTCTGAAGGTGTGCTACACAGAGATAACTGAGCAGCATCCTCTTTTTTCTGTGTGTTTTGAATATGGGATATAGAGGTAGAGTTTACAGAGGGAAAAACTGGTGAAAATGGCAGAAACAAGTCAGATATAGACCATAAACAGTGCAACATGTACACAGACATGACAGGTACCAGAAATGATAGATAAACACTAAAGAACATCTGACATCTAAATAGTTCAGTTGAGAGGTTCAGAAGATTTTTAAAAATAGCCGAGCTCATGTAGGGATCTAGGTTTTAAACCCCTTAAGAACCACAATAAAATTGGCAAGGGTGAGCTGTACTGGGCGATGCAAGAGTTTGGCTGGCTAATGACAGCCCGAACTCTGCCTTAATGGCTTGGATTGGGGAAACCTCATGTCTGAGCCCTTTAACCCCTTAAATGCTGCAGTGAATAGTGACCATGGCATCTAATTCGTATCAGAGGTAGAGGGCTTCCTCTGTCACTCCATTGGCACCTTCTGCAATGTGTTCACAGGGAGCTGATGGGTTTACATGGTAGCTGGAGGCCTAATGGAGACACCTAGTCTGCCTTCTGTGTGTGCTTTTTAGGTCCTGCCAGAAGTAACGCCCAATAGGATACCTAGCAGTTTTACATTAACAGGCATAATACTTTGCACTACATGTGTAGTGTAGTATATTATGAGCAATCAAATGATTGCATGTTTAAATCTCTTTGTAGGAGTGGGACTAAAACATGTTACAAAAAAGTTTAATAAATATATAAATAAAAAAGCCCAAGTAAAGTATGAAAAAAAGAAATGACCTTTAATCCCTTACAAAATCTGTGTAAAAAAATAAAACAGAAACCTATGCATGAAAAATAGAAACAACCAGCTCACCGATGGCGAAAGTAAAGCCAGCACGGACCGCACGGCTCATGCAGAAATCTAAAACAAAAGGAAAAATGTCCAGCTGTGCTTGAATAAGTATAATCCACAATTTATTGGAGGGAAGTAAATAAACAGGAAAAACAGGTACATCTAACGCGTTTCAGGCCTTGTGCAATCGGCCTTAGTCGTAGATGCTACGACTAAGGGCCGATATGCACAAGGCCTGAAACGCGTTAGATGTACCTGTTTTTCCTGTTTATTTTCTTCCTCCGAATAATTGTGGATTATACTTTATTCAAGCACAGCTGGACATTTTTCCTTTTGTTATTAGAAACCTATGCATAACTGATATTCCTTACCAGGGTCGGTTCATATCAGTATTATTTTGAGAAATAATGTTACCTATACTGTGAATAGCCTTACCAGAGACTATTTGCATCTATTAAGGGGGACATTAGTATACGCTGCCACCTTCTTACTTACGTAAGTATCTGTGATATTAATACACTTGTTTTCCACGGCTTTATTTGGGGGGTTTTGTGATTTTTGCTATACACAAATCTATTATGGTGGTTTTTTTTCTCTACCTCTTATTCCAATTTTAGTCCAATGATGAAGTGTGAATGAAACATATTGGGACAATAGGGGTTATAGCATACATGCCAACTCTCCCGTTTTTGGCGGGGGGGGGGGTCCCGCTATTTGGGGTCCCCTCCGCCCTCCCGGGGGAGTTGGCTCTTTAAATGGCCGCGGCGACAGAGTAGCGCTAGTGCGCTACTCTGGCGCCGCCGGGCCGCTCCTACAGGCGGGTGAAGCGGCCGCTGCGCCCGCTTCACCCGCCCGGAGTCTCGCTGTGCAGGGAGGAGGCGTCTGTGTGCGGCGTACATACAGGTCAGCGGTGCAGGGGAAGTGAGAGCAGCCACGTGTCACTCCCCTGCAGCCGCGCGTCACTTCCCCTACGCCGCTGACCTGTATGTACGGCGCGCACACAGGCGCTGTACATACAGGGAGAGGAGGGAGGAGGGAGCGATCCCTGCGCCACTGAGGAGATTGTCCGGAGCGGCCGTGCTGCAGGAGCCTGGTGAGGTAAGTGGATTTTATTATTTTATTTTTATTAGCTATATGGGGGGCTCTGCCTGCCAACAATGGGGGCACTACCTGGCAACAATGGGGGGCACTACCTGGCAACAATGGGGGCACTACCTGGCAACAGAGGGGGGCACTACCTGGCAACAGAGGGGGCACTACCTGGCAACAGAGGGGGCATCTACCTGGCAACAGAGGGGGGCATCACGGCAACCATGGGGGCACTACCTGGCAACAATGGGGGCACTACCTGGCAACAGAGGGGGCATCTACCTGGCAACAGAGGGGGCACTTCCTGGCAACAGAGGGGGCATCTACCTGGCAACAGAGGGGGCACTACCTGGCAACAATGGGGGCACTACCTGGCAACAGAGGGGGCATCTACCTGGCAACAGAGGGGGCACTACCTGGCAACAATGGGGGCACTACCTGGCAACAGAGGGTGCACTACCTGGCAACAATGGGGGCACTACCTGGCAACAGAGGGGGTACTACCTGGCAACAGAGGGGGCACTACCTGGCAAACAATGGGGGCACTACCTGGCAAACAATGGGGGCACCTACCTGGCTAACAAAGGGGGGCACCTACCTGGCTACAGAGGGGCATCTACTTGGCTACAAGGGGGCATCTACCTGCCTGTAAGGGGCACTACCTGCTTATGGGGGGTTACTACCTGGCTATAAGGGCATCTACCTGGCTTTCTTCCAAAGCCGTTATGCAGTTAGGTGGAGTGGGTGTGGCTTTTTGAAGGGGCGTGGCATACCGAAAGATGGGCGTGTCCTTGAAATTTTTTGCCGCGGCGCCCATCGCGCGCCGCCCACTACAGTCTTCTGCTTTTTCATTTTCAAAAGTTGCCAACTATGGGTTATAGCTCTGGAAAAACATGTAAGGGCAGGTTTGGGGTTGCTCTAGGCAGTTTGGCGGTTGCTCTCTGGTTAGGCTGCCAGGGCTTTGCAGGTTAAGTAGTCTGGCATGTTTAACCCTTTCATCATCTCTTCACTGAAGTATTATAGCGTAGAAGAAATCTTCCTTTGGTAAGACCATTCCATTATTTCTTTGTGTCATTAGGCATTGTTTTATGTATTAGATGTTATTGCCACTTTATGGTAGTCTATGCATTGTGAGCATTATATATGTTTATGACACTTTATGGTATTTTATGTGCAGTTTAATTAAAAGTTATGCTTTATATTTACACCCTGTATTGTTTATACAGTGGGGAAAAAAGTATTTAGTCAGACACCAACTGTGCAAATTCTCCCACTTAAAAAGATGAGATAGGCCTGTAATTGACATCATAGATAGACCTCAACTATGAGAGACAAAATGAAAAAAAAAAAAAAACAGAAAATCCCATTGTCTGATTTAGAAAGAATTTATTTGCAAACTATGGTGGAAAATAAATATTTGGTCAATAACAAAAGTTCATCTCAATCCTTTGTTATATATCATTTGTTGGCAATGACAGAGGTCACACATTTTCTGTAAGTCTTCACAAGGTTGGCACACACTGTTGCTGGTATGTTGGCACATTCCTCCATGCAGATCTCCTGTAGAGCAATGATGTTTTGGAGCTGTCGCTTGGCAACACAGACTTTCAACTCCCTCCAGAGGTTTTCTATGGGGTTGAGATCTGGAGACTGGCTAGGCAACTTCAGGACCTTGAAATGCTTCCTACAAAGCCACTCCTTCATTGCCCTGGTGGTGTGCTTGGGACCATTGTCATGCTGAAAGACCCAGCCAACCCAGCCAAGTTTCATCTTCAATGCCCTTGCTGATGGAAGGAGGTTTGCACTCAAAATCTCATGATAAATGGCCCCATTCATTCTTTCATGTACACGGATCAGTCATCCTGGTCCCTTTGCAGAAAAACAGCCCCAAAGCATGATCTTGCCACACCCATGCTTCACAGTAGGTATGGTGTTCTTTGGATGCAACTCAGCATATTCTCTCCTACAAATATGACGAGTTGTGTTTCTACCAAACAGTTCTACTTTGGTTTCATCTGACCATATGACATTCTCCCAATACTCTTCTGGATCATCCAAATGCGCTCTAGGTCTTGTATGTCTTCCATTTTCTAATTATTGCTCCCACAGTTGATTTCTTCACACCAAGCTGCTTGCCTATTGCAGGTTCAGTCTTCCCGGCCTGGTGCAGGGCTACAATTTTGTTTCTGGTGTCCTTTGACAGCTCTTTGGTCTTCACCATAGTGGAGTTTGGAGTGTGACTGAGGTTGTGGACAGGTGTCTTTTATACTGATAACAAGTTCAAACAGGTGCCATTACTACAGGTAATGAGTGGAGGACAGAGGAGCCTCTTAAAGAAGAAGTTACAGGTCTGTTAGATACAGAAATCTTGCTTGTTTGCAGGTGACCAAATACTTATTTTCCACCATAATTTGCAAATAAATTCTTTCCAAATCAGACAATGTGATTTTCTGGATTTGTTTTCTCATTTTGTCTCTCATAGTTGAGGTCTATCTATGATGTCAATTACAGGCCTCTCTCATCTTTTTAAGTGGGAGAACTTGCACAATTGGTGTCTGACTAAATACTTTTTTCGCACCACTGTTTCTGGTTTGAAACTGGTGTAGATTCAGGACTGGTGTTATTATCTTTTCTTTCTGTTTGGTATATCTGGTATTGCTACAACCATAATGGCCTAAACTATAAAATCCTAACATAAGTTTTCTCACATGGTGAATAGTGGACGAAAATCAATTTTAAAAAAATGATAAAATTTCTATTTTCGCTAATCTTTTGCCTAAAAAACATAATAGCAAAGATTCAAAAGTCCTTTGTAACCCAAAATGGGGCTAATAAAAACTAAGGGCCACATGTATGAAAACTGTTCAGGTCTAAAACTCACTTTTTTGCCCATATTAACCTATGGGCAAAAAAGTGAGTTTTTGACCTAAACAGTTTTCATACATGTGGCCGTAAATGTCATCCTGCAAAAAACAAGCCCTTACACAGCTCCATCAACAGAAAAATAAAAATGTGAATACAGAGAAACTAAATAAAGATGTATATTCAAAACTTTTTTTTTATAAAATAAAGTAATAATAATTATATATTGCATTCATAATATTCATCATACATCCTGTAATGCACCATACCTGCAGTGAGAATACACACATTATTAGTAGCGCTATATTCTCCTTTACTTCAAACAACAGATTTGTGCATTCTCAGAAGAGACTCGGAGCATAATGAGTATTTGGCAGTTGCATCTGATTCATTTATAGAAATAGTAATATATACAGTATAATATCACATCACATCACAGTCTTATGAAAAGCAATGAGATTTTATGTAACTTGCTCATCTATGTCTATGATCTAAACCGTACTTCTTCATATTATATGCAACCTAAGATCAGGCTCGGACTGGTCCACAGGGGAATAGGGCAAACCCTGGTGGGCCCCTGAGTATGGTAGACCTAAAGTTGCTTTTTAACAGCATAAACACCCTCAGAAGAGACAAAAAAGGCAAAAGGCAAGAGGCGGAGTATAGGAGGCATCTACAGTCATTTACTGAAGCTATGGGGTGGGTCCCTAAAATAAACTCCACCGGTGAGACAATAAAAACTCAACTGGTTGGCCTCCAGATTCAATTCCACCTGTTGGCCCTAGGCACCCCAGTCCGACACTGCCTAGTAGGTAAATTTGGTTCAAATTGGATTTATAGACCTGAATAAAAGAAAAACAAAGGATGTGTAAGTGTAATGATATTTAAAAGGGTTTTGCCACGAAGTGAGTTCCTTACCTCTTATCTGCTCAGGGGAGAATATAAGCAAAGCATGCTGAGTCATGAAAGGCTGCAGGGTTTAGAGGGAGGGGGTGAGCAGAGAGCGAGGAAGCAGGGAGTGTCTCTAAAGTTTACTCAAATAATAACATTACAACAGTGGATTCTCTATACAGCAGACAGACTCATACACTACACTTTCTCCCCAGCACCTTGCAATCTCCTTCATGTTCCCTGTCATCAGATAAGAAGTGCAAAAACGCAAGCAAGGGCGGCCAGATCAACTCCTGTCAGTGTCCTGGCCGTGTCTAATGTAAACTTTCAGGAAACTAAGGGGGACTGAGCAATGCTGTGGCTCTCACAGGCTTCACTTTTTGTAATCACATATATTTAGAAAAGTGATTAAATACCCATTTTGGAGGATCCCACGACAAAATTACATCGTGTCAAAACCCCTTTAACATGTAATACTGTACAAGGCAGCTGTGCTGAAAAGTAAGAATACTTTCAAAAATAGAAGTGTTAATAGCTTTTATCAATTAGCCAAATGCTAAGTGAATGATCAAAAGAGAAGCCAAAACAATATTAGGTGTGACCATCCTTTGCCTTTGGAGTTCTGGAAGTGATGATTTGGCCCCACACAGTCTGATCTCATGGAGTCTGTCTGGGATTACATAAAGAGACAGAAGGATTTGAGCAGCTACGTCCACAGATCTGTGCTGACTTCTACATGCTGTTTAGAACAACCTCCCTGGCAAGATCCTTCAAATCCTGTATGCAAGTGTAAGCTGTGTGTGGGTGCTAGGGGCAAGTGCACCCAAGTGCACCCAAGTCACAGGTGTGCTTTGTGATGGCAACCAAAGCCTTCCGGTGGGTGTGCTGGGATCAAGAGTGTACCAGCAGAGAAGAACCGTAGAGACACAGCAGCTGGGGTCTTGGCAGGCTTTACCCATGGCACATTTTTTCTGGACAGTAGTTAAATTCACTTCACAACAGACAATTCTGCAGATAGGCTGTACTAGGGGAATGACTGTCCCTATTCCCTGAAGCATTATCTTATTACTCTCTACTGCTAGCCTCCCCAGATCAGACTTAGACTCTTTTTAATCTAAGTATGCTGTTCTTGGTGACCAGCCATTCAGACCTGTCAAGCCTCAAGAAACCTAGACAGTTTTCATACATGTCTCCCTATGTATTTTTGTAGGTTGAAACAAGTTGGTTTCTAATATTTATTCCTCTATTTATTACATTTATGCTGCTGTTCTAGTTTCTTTTCATTAGGTGGTGAGACTCATCTCATTTTGCTATAGGGCCCTGTGGATTCTAGTCACGCCCCTGAACAGAACTAAACTAGCCTAAAAAGGCAGGTCCCTTATATGCCTGCAGCCCCTCCTTTCTCCTTCCCAAGCACCAGTACCCAAAATGGAGGTGTATAGTCCTCATTGTCATTGTATATGCACTAAATAGGCACACATAACACGACACATGTATCATAATTATAAATATATACACATCACATGTTTCATAAATATAAATATATACGCATCACATGTTTCATATCTATATATTTTCTATATATATTATATATATATATAAATATATATATATATATATATATATATATATATATATGATACATGTGGATGTGATGTGTATATATTTATATTTTTGTTACATGTGGTTTGTATGTATATATCTATCTATATATATATATATATATATATATATATTATATATTTATATATTACACTCACCAGCCACTTTATTAGGTACACCATGCTAGTAACGGGTTGGACCCCCTTTTGCCTTCAGAAACTGCCTCAATTCTTCGTGGCATAGATTCAACAAGGTGTTGCAACGATGCTCAATTGGTTACCAAGGGGCCCAAAGAGTGCCAAAAAAAATATTCCCCACACCATGACACCACCACCACCACCAGCCTGAACCGTTGATACAAGGCAGGATGGATCATGCTTCATGTTGTTGACGCCAAATTCTGACCCTACACATCCGAAATGTCGCAGCAGAAATCGAGACATATCATGACCAGGCAACGTTTTTCCAATCTTCTACTGTCCAATTTCGATGAGCTTGGGCAAATGGAGCCTCAGTTTCCTGTTCTTAGCTGAAAGGAGTGGCACCCGGTGTGGTCTTCTGCTGTGTAGCCCATCTGCCTCAAAGTTCGCCGTACTGTGCGCTCAGAGATGCTCTTCTGCCGACCTGGTTGTAACGGGTGGCTATTTGAGTCACTGTTGCCTTTCTATCAGCTCGAACCAGTCTGCCCATTCTCCTTTGACCTTGGCATCAACAAGGCATTTCCGCCCACAGGACTGCCGCTCACTGGATGTTTTTTCTTTTTCGGACCATTCTCTGTAAACCCTAGAGATGGTTGTGCGTGAAAATCCCAGGAGATCAGCAGTTTCTGAAATACTCAGACCAGCCCTTCTGGCACCAACAACCATGCCACGTTCAAAGGCACTCAAATCACCTTTCTTCCCCATACTGATGCTCGGTTTGAACTGCAGGAGATTGTCTTGACCATGTCTACATGCCTAAATGCACTGAGTTGCCGCCATGTGATTGGCTGATTAGAAATTAAGTGTTAACGAGCAGTTGGACAGGTGTACCTAATAAAGTGGCCGGTGAGTGTATATATATATATATATATATTCATATATATATATAGCCAGTAGTAGGGTGGTTGCACGCCATCCAAATATTGATTTGATTTTGGTTCCTCTTTTGTACATTCACTTTACATTATTGTACTTGATAAAAAGAAATTATTAACACTTCTATTTTTGAAAGCATTCTTACTTTGCCACATTTTTCTACACGAGGGTAAGATTTTTGCACAGTACTGTATGTAATTGTCTTTCTTTTCTTTATAAATCACTTTCATGGCATTTCCCTGTCTGCACCTAATAGGTATCATTAAAAGTGTTTTCTCACAACAATGATGAGCTTTTAACATGTGGGGAAAGGTAAATGCAGACTATTACCAATACATTGCTGTTATGATTTTGCTTTGTTTGGGAGATAAAAAAGATTTTATCTACTGCTAGTGTACACAAGTGTCTCTTGGTTACCAACCACCTCTCTCTCTGCTCTTTCTCCTATGTGATTTCTTCAAGTTCCAACCATGGTGAGTCACTCCCTGCTGAGTCTTATTTCCAGCACAGGAGCTTATGTACCGTATATTCTAGAGTATAAGCCGAGGCACCTACTTTTGCCACAAAAAACGGGAAAGCTTATTGACTTGAGTATAAGCCTAGGGTGGAAAACGCAGTGGCTACTGGTGAATTTTAAAAATAAAAACAGATACCAATAAAATTACATAGGCAGTTTAATGTCCCCCATAGGTAGGTACAGGCAGTTTAATGTCCCCATAGGCAGTTTAATGTCCCCCCATAGGTAGATATAGGCTGGTTTAGGCAGTTTAATGTCCCCCATAGGCAGATTATAGGCAGCTATATGTCCCCCTAGGCAGGCTATAGGAAGGTAATTGCCCCATAGGCAGGTTATAGGCAGGTATAGGTCCTCATAGGCAGGGTATAGGCAAGTATAGGTCATTATAGGCTGGTATAGGCAGGTATAGGTCCCCCTAGGCAGGCTATAGGCAGGTATAGGCCCCCCTAGCAGGTATAGGCAGGTATAGGTCCTCCTAGGCAGGGTATAGGCAGGGTATAGGCAGGAATAGGTCCCCCTAGCAGGTATAGGCAGGGTATAGGCAGGTATAGGTCCTCCTAGGCAGGGTATAGGTAGGTATAGGTCCCCCCTAGCAGGTATAGGCAGGCATGGGCAGGCTATAGGCAGGTATGGGCAGGCCATATGTCCCCCTAGCAGGTATAGGCAGTCTATAGGCAGGTATGGGCAGGCTATAGGCAGGTATGGGCATGTATGGGCAGGCTATAGGTCCCCCTAGCATATAGGTTCTAGGCTATAGGCAGGTGTAGGTAGGATTTTAAAACAAAAAAAACACCTGGCTCCCCGCTGCTCCGTCTCCCTCGCCGCTCCGCCTCCTCGCTGTCCGGCCTCCCGCGCGCTCTCCTCTGTCTTCTCGGCACAGGCGGGTGATGTCATCGGGCCGCGCACGCAGCATGATGACACATGCTGCCTGTGCCGGAGACTCCGGACAGCCGCCAGTCTGCGGCCGCCCGGAGTCCACTGCGGAGCACGGAGCGCTCGCTCTCTGCATCGCAGTGGTATCCCTTCACCTAGATGCGCTCTGGAGGAGTCGTATATAGGTGAAGGGATCGCTGACAGTGCCCGGACCACCGCAGCGTCCGGACACTGTGCGCTCACTCGGCATTCAGCTATATGCGCTCCCTGAGGAGCCGCATATAGCTGAAGTGTTCCTGCCGGCACTGCGGCCATCACAGCGCCCAAGTGCCGACAGTGACTCGAGTATAAGCCGAGGTCGCATTTTTCAGCACATTTTTTGTGCTGAAAAACTCGGCTTATACTCGAGTATATACGGTACCTAAATTAATGACAAGTTTTAACCCTTAGAGCTCTGTAGCCTTGTGCACTACAGATTAAAAACCTCCAGCAGTAATGTCACTGTAAGGGGCCGTTTACACGGCAGTGGACAAATACCGGCCGGTATTTGTCCTGTTTTGCGCCCGTCCCCACGGCCGCGGGGGGACGGCTTTTCTCCGCGATGAGCAGAGAAGAGCCCTTCCCCTCCCATTGAGATGCACATGTTCCGTCCGGAAACCGGACGGAAGATTGTGCATGTTCAATGTTGTGTCGCCGGTCCACCGGCGTCAAAACTGCCGGGCGGAAAACCCGTGCAGTGGGGACTGCTGCACGGGTTTTCCATAGAGCACAATTGTGCTCATTTTCGGACGGTTTTTCAGACCGTCTGAAAAACCGCAAAACCGGCTGAAAAACCGGCCGAAAACCCGTGCAGTGGGGACATACCCTAACAGGAATATCTAGGAATAGCCGAGCTGATATGCCAGTCACTGGCATAGAACCACCCACAGCCTAACCAGGAAGTGTGAGTCTGAAGCTGTCTGTGGCTCTGTGAAACAATGTGGTGAGACAACCCCTTTAATGTAATTCATATTTTACAACTGTGTATGAAAGTTGGCTAATCCAAATGTCTGTAAATATGACTTCAATAATGCAGTCTTTAAACTATTCCTTATTAATTGAGACAGTTACATAACAGTACCAAAGTAAAAGTCTGTACAGCTTCTGTAAAAAGACACAGCTATGCCACTTAGGATTGGGTATTAGCAAATGTTTTGATTTTACAGATGCAGAAGTATAATAGCAAACAACATGGCTTGTAGTATTCTCTTCTCCTAAAGACCTCTGATTATCTAGAAATGACAGGATGTCATATGCTTTGTGTTCAGGCAGCAGAAAAAGGTTTTGCTGAGAAGAAACTTTCCTTGGGTCAGAATACTATGTTCATCTTAGATTTTTTTCTACTACGCAATGATTCCGTTTTGTTTATTATTTCTGGCTTGAATTTCTGTCTAGAAAACAAAAAGGAAAACAAAGATTAGTGATATGAGAAATAGATTAAGAAAAGGGAAAAATGCTATTAGCCTGTTTTTTTATTCTTTTGAGACACGTGTTCAGCAGATTTTTCATTGTGGAAACCAAGGATAGGAAACACCAATTCAGTCATGGTAGTAACTTCAAAGAAGTGAGGGGAACATTTGCAAACTCAGACATGAGTTTCAGACCATTGGCGGACTGCATACTATTTGAGTCTGCCAAAGACTAAACAATGTTTCAACTAAGGCAGGAAAAAAACAAGCCACTCCAATATGCTATATCTTACCTTAAGTCTTACTAGAGCCCCCATCATTCTTTAGGAGGCAGCAGCAATATTTGATCTCTAATTATACACTTCATCATTAAATGGCAGTTTACCAAACCAAAGTCAGTAATCTTAAAAGCAAACACTTTGCATTGTACCATTTAATAATGAATATGTTGCTTTTATGATTATGACTTCCAGTCTAGCTTTATGTTATATTATGCCAGTCTATCATTTTGCAAGCCTACTCACCATTTAAGCTTGTCGTAGTAACCTTAAATGAGGAAAGCAGGGCAACAATCTACCAAGCTACTTGTTTAATTTATATTTATATATATATTATATATATTTATATTATATATATATACACAATATATATATATACACACATTATATATATATAATGTGTGTATATATATTATGATATATATATAAAATTAAAATAATATATTTATATATATATATATATATTATATATATAATATATATATATATATAAAATACATACATATACTATCGCAGCAGACAACTGCTTCACAGGCAACCTGGAAGCCTTACAAAGCCTTATGGGCTGCCTGTGACGTCCTGGGGGAGGCTCTGGGGACATGGTCAGCATGGTGATTGACAGTTGTCATGGAGACCAGTACATAGCAGTTCTGTTATGTACTGATCTCCCATGTAAAATATTCCATAGCCAACAAGGCTTACTGCACATATGTATAGCTTTAGAAGCAAAAAAAACACACTCATTCATGTACCATAATTGTAAAGTTCATAGACTCAGTCTTTGGAAACAAGGTTCCTGAGAAGACGCGCCATCGCATCAAGTGCAACGTTTCAAACATAAGTCCTTTTTCTTCAGGCCTGATTTTACATTTTACATTTTTTGATACAAGTAAAGAAATTTGAATATATATTGTTTCCAATACTATTACTTATTGAGCATTTAAGGAGCTGTGGAGACCCTCATACTGGCAAGGATTTGAAGTACATTGAATTGATAAAAAAAGAGGATACGATATATACATAAAGACTGATCTCCCATGCAACAGTGGTCCCTTATAGGGAAAAGTAATAAAAATGTAGAAAAGCAAAAACAAAGTGAAAAAAAGTAAAACACAAACGCAAAAAATAAAATAAAAACATGAACACCATTCTTTTCTCCTTTACAAATGTCAATCGCCCCAAAAAAGATCAAAATAAATAAAGTATGCATATTTGATATCACCGCATGCATAACAACTTACCCTATAAATCTGTCATGTTAATTAGGGCTTGTTCACACGGAGTTTTCACTCCGTGTTACAAGTGCTTTTTAGATCCGTCTTGGGGGCCAACAGGATGGACCCAGAGACGGATCTAAACAATTAGCATTGAGTTTATCACTTCGGGCTATGAGGAACCCGCAGCAGCGTTCACATAAGATATCGCTGCTGCGTGTTCTCCTCCTGCCTGTCGGCTCCGTCTTTGAAAGAATTGCATGTCAATTCTCTGTCGGTCCCAGAGACGGATCTAAAAAGCGCTTGTAACACTGAGTGAAAACTCCGTGTGAACAACGCCTTAACCTGCAAAATGGAACGCCATAAAAAAACAAAAAATCAGTCATAGAATTGCGATTTTCATTCATCTCGCAGCACATAAAATGGAATAAAAAACAATCGAAAAGGCATTTAAATGCCAAAGTGGTACCAGTGAAGTGCAGTAAAATATAAAAAATGTACATATCTGATATCGCCGTAGTTGTATTGACCTGCTGAGTGAAGTTAGCATGTCAGTTATACTGCTTGGTGACTACTGTAAAAAATAAAAATAAAATGTCCTACTGGGATTGCTGTATTTTGTTCAAAACACCTCACTAAAACCTTGATAAAAAATGATCAAAGCGTCATATGAACCCCTTCTGAATAAAAATGTCAACTCACCCCGCAAAAAAGCCCTTAATCAGCTCCATATACATAGAAATAAAAAAGTTATGGCTGTCAGACTATGACAACATGAAAACACAATTTTTATAAATGCACTTCTATTGTGTAAAAGTAATAAAACACAAAATTTTTTATAAAATTAATATTATTGCAATTGTATCAACCAGCATAGTAAATATATTATGTCTTTTATACCACACAGGGAACGCTGTAAAAATGAAGCCCAACAAACAATGGCAGAACTTCTTTTTTTCCCCCCAATTTTCATGGTCCAATGCTAAAAAAACTATGTAACACCTGTGCACCCAAAAGGCACAATACACCTCTAGATAAAATCCATGAGTGATGTTGAATCCAATTGGGGTGATTTCTGGAACGTTTCACCTGTTCTGGTACTTTGGGGACTTTGTAAATGCGACATGACCCCACCAAAATCTGCATTTCAAAAGCCAAATAGCGCTTCCTCCCTTGTACGCCCTGCCATGCGCCCAAACAGCGGTTTACAACCATATGTAGGGTATTGACAAACTTGGAAGAAATTGCATAACAAATTTTGGGGTGCTTTTTTTCAGGACTCCTTCCTAATGCAAAGAAAAAAAAAATGTGAAACACCTGTGGGATCGTTATAATCACTTTATCCCTGGATATATTCCTTAAGGGGTGTAGTTTCCAATATGGGTTCTTTTTAGGGATGTTTATTAAGTTTTAGCCCCTTAGGGGGTCTGCAAACCTGTAATGGTGCCTAAAGAAAATTGTAGTGAAAATGAGTTCCCAGAATTCAGTCTAGCTCATCCTATTCTGAGGCTTGTGGTTGAGCCAAATAGCGCAATTTTGCCACATATGAGGTATCTTAATAAATGACAGAATTGGTGGAATCAATGTTGAGTTGCATTTCCCTGGTCACATCTATCGTGTTCCAGTGAATAATGGATATACATTTAAAATCTGCAAAGAAAGTGAAATTTTGAAATTTCACCTCCACTTTGCTTTAATTTCTGTGAAACACCTAATGGTGTAACAAACTTCCTAACTGCTGCTTTGAATAATTTAAGAGATGTAGTTTCTTAGAGGGAGTCATTTATTGGGTATCTAACATAAGGAATCCTCAAAGCTATGTCAGAACTGAAATGGTCTTTTAAAAAATCTCTGTTGCAAAATGTCTAGAAAATGTGAAAAATTGCTACCAAGGGCGACATGTATGAAGGGGTCATTTTTAATGCACCAAAAGTGATTAGTCTGCCTAATATCCCGATGTTCATGTTTGACGCATTGTGCGCCTGGCCTGACACTTTGTAATGCGCCAAAGATGTGGAGGCATTCTGGTGGCTTGTCGCACCACATTCATAATATTACACACATTTATGAATGTGGCTCGGCAAAACTAGGTGCATTACTGCTTGAACAGACAGACCTATTTTAATGTGGTCTGTCTGAGCCTGAGTTGTCGTAATGGAACTAGATTTGCCATTAGAGCAAAAAATATTTAATATTTCTCAATTTATACCAGTAAAATAATAAAAAGTAATTTATGGTAATTATTAAACTTTATAAAATGAAATTATATAAATTTCATAATAAACTATATAATATAAAATTAATATAACATTATATAAAATCCCAAAAATATAAAACTATCTCCTATAAAATGTATATAAGATTTATGTAATCAAAAATTAATTTAAAATTAAATAATATAAGTTAATTAAACCAATACTGCATCTAACATAAATCCTGTACTCAATCAAGTACTTACCGAGTTAGCATAGGAATATCAGTGATTACAAACACATCATAGCAGGCTATAAATAAAATGTGTTAGAATAAAAACTATGGTAGTGATCTTGCATGTTGCACCACAAGTCTCAGCAAGACCTGTGGTGTGCCAGCTATTACTGTGGGAGACATGTATGACCGGGTTTTTCACCCTTTTCTGGGGTAAAATACACCAAAGTGAGTCGGCTACAATGTCTAATGAATGTATTAGGGGCATTATTTGTAAGACTCAACACTTTTTAATGCGCCTAACATTAGGGGGCGTGTCGCACCACACTTGTATTATTAGACACATATATGAATCTGGATCGGTAAAACTTGGTGCAGACCTATTTTAATGTGGTCTTCCTGAGCCTGAGGAGTCGAAGTGTAGCTGGATTTGCTGTTAGGGAAAAAAATGTCCAATATTTCTCAAGTTACACCAGTACAATAATAAAAAGTAATTTATAATAATTATCAAATAATATAAAATTAAATAATTTAAATTTAATTAAAAATTGCATGTCATTTCTTGGATCACATCGGCAATGTAAAAGTGTCAAAAAGTTAGGGTGTGTCCACATGGCGTAAACAAATACCGACTGGATACTGATGAAAGAATCCGGCCGGTATTTTGACATCTTGTACGTGATTTTGGGTAATGGTTCTGTCCCTGGTTTGCGGATTCCCCGTCCCCCTCAACCACTGACATGTTTAAGTTCCACCCGATTAAAGTCTATCAGGGTGGTTGACAATTGGTTTACAGACGGCTTTCAAATCCAAAAACTGTCTGTAAAACCGACTGAAAACCCTGCAGTGGGGACATAAAGTGACATGTCAGATTTCAAAAATAGGGCTCTATCAGGGAGGTCAAAACTGGCTGCGGTGGAAAGAGGTTAAATAAGAAAAAAAATATTTTACATCTATTACAGTTTGTAATTTAATACATGAGAAAAGTTATTTTTCTTTTTAATTTGTAGGTTTTTTATATTTCTAAAACTTTTTAAAACATTTTTACAGTACTTTTTGTGTCATCCTAGAGTACTTGAACATATGATCGTTTGTACTAAATACTTATGTACTATAGTATAAAGTAATTACATTGATCTCCTGTTATATAGGAGTCCAGTATAACAGCCATAGAGGCCTTCACTAGACTCCAGCTTAGATGACAGATGAAGAAATGGCACCTGGCAAATATATCATGGAAAGGCCTGTCGGCGGCCTGCAGTAAACTGCAGACCCAATTTCTAGTCATTTAGCTCTGAATCCCACCACTACTGCCAGTACTCGACTTTGATTAACAGCCGGCACCCTCTGCGTATCTACTTGGGGTTAGCGAGTAACCCCTTTCCAAACTCCCTTAGTTCTGCCAGTGTATACCGATATAGCCTGGTGTGCTAAGGGGTTAATATATTTTTAGTTTTTTATTTTTAAAACTTTTTTACTTTTTTGTCTCCAGCACAAAAATCCTATACAATCAAAAAACAGAACAAGCATAAATCAAATAAGACTAGGTTTGCTCAATTGTTCTTTAAGACTCTGCTGTGTTGTACGCTGGGGTACCATTTTCATGGTATTATAGTGGATACCATGGATGAAGACAAAAACAAGGTGTGACTGGTTCCTAAGGGTGCTTTCACACGGTGCATTTTTGGTTTGTTTTTTTGGATGCGTTTTTTTGGATGCATTTTTTGCGCAACAATGTATATCATTAATTGCTGTGCCTTCCTGCACAAAGAACGCATCCAAAAAACGCATCAAAAACGCACCAAAAACGCTTCGTGTGAAAGCACCCTAAGCCAGAGATAGTATATGGCTTCTGTGCTTAGCTCACAGAAAATTACCTAGACTGACACCCTGTTACAAAGTTTGTTTAAAGACTAGGTCAGAGATTTTCAGCTTCTTGTTCCAAACAAGGGGGTATTTCTTCTTCTTCTTCTATTCACTGGCAGCAAAGATCTTGAAAATGTAGAAAAACTAGGCATCTTAAAAATGTTAAGGACTTTTTATTGTCCTAAAATTAAATTTCAAAGAGATTTTCGGGGACTTAAATACAACTCGTCTTCATTGTCATCTGATTAAAGGGCCTGCGGAGTTTAGGAGAGTACTGTGACCTCTTCATTATCAGCAACCATAAAAAGGGGAAGAGCTATATTAAAGGATCATAGAAAAAACTTTATTCATCATAAAACTTATATAAACATACTAGAAAATACCATGTAGAAAATAAACAAACCCCCCCAAAAAATGTCACCACCCAGATAAAACAAGAAAAACAAACACAGGGGTCTATGGTCACAAGTATAATAAATAATAATTAATGTGAAAAAATAATCGAGACACAGAAAAATCAATAGTATCCAAAAATGTATGGCACCAAATAAAAAAATGAATTATTATTTATCATACTTGTGACCCTAGACCCCTGTTTGCTCTTCTTGTTTTATCTGGGTGGTGGCATTTTTTTGGGCTTGTTTATTTTCTACAAGGTATTTTGTAGTATGTTTATATAATTTTTATGTTGAATAAAGTTTTTTCTATGATCCTTGAATATTGGTCTTTCCCTTTTTTTGCTTGTTAGTTTTTTTTTGGGTTGTTAGTATGGTTATATTGTGTTGTCCAAGCCATCATTCATTATTGTGTCAGGTTGCTTAAATCAGGTGTGGACTCTATCTTTTATCCACTCCTTATCCAATTAAATGCATCCTCCGAATTATATTATTATTATTGCTGCCGGCAGCCAGAGTCGAGAAAAATGACCGACAC